>CAJNJA010014016.1:0-12398 GCA_905231915.1 Symbiodinium necroappetens | reverse complement strand
TTAAAATTTCCGGAACCGCATTAATGGAACATCATCCGCGGCTCTTTGGGCTCTATTAAAAACAATAGCAGTGTATTGAATCTCTATTAGAAAGCCAATGGAAAAGGCTGGATGCATGGAGAAAACCATTAGTGTAGTTTGGAATTTTATGAGCCGGGAATGTTACGATGGAGTAGAAATTGTAGTTTGGAATCTTATGAGCTGGTAATGTTACTACATATGGAGTGACTATTAAAGTCTCACGGACCTGAAGGAAGCACTGGTGGCTCCTGTGGCAGCGGCCTTGTCAACTGGCAGGACGAAGCGAGTTGGGGTTCCGGACTCATGGCTTTGACTGTTTGAGCTTTTCGGATGGGGCCGTGAACAAAACACGAATCACGAATCTACAGAGTCCACCAAAGAAGCCGGACACTCCCTTTTATGGTATGTGCGTCTCTCGCCAAGCAGGGCGACAAACGGGACACATACAAAGTGGCGGTGTCAGTGTTGACGGATTGCAGAAGTCTGGGTGTAACCTGAAGGCATGGTTGTTCTTTAGCTCCGCGATGCTCCGCTACTATGGCGATGATTTCGGCAGGAATGCAGCTCCGGAACCAAAGTCGTTCTTATGGAGGCACACTCGTTGCGGCAGCTCAACAGGGCAAGGGAAGTCGATTTGGACGGGCTTGGACTATATGGGACTGTATATTACATATGTATGCAAGCATGCGTGTATATATATATATACACATACATACACAGACATGTGTTAATGTATATGTCGATGTGTATGTTGCAATTCTTTTCAGGTGCTGTTTGTATATACTGGGACCGGGGGTCCTATAAGGTGACAGTTTGTATGACGGTCCAAGTGTAAACCCCCGTTTCACAAGCTCTAAGTGTAGCTGCTGTTGACTAGTGGGTGGCCAAACCAAAAGGCCACACCCCTAAGGCCATGCAAGGTTCTGAAAAATAGGCTTAAATGCCATCCCCCAGGGCGTTTGTACCAACTACAGGATCTCTACAGTTCATGTCGGTCATCACTTCGTACACCAAGCCTGAAAACTGAACCCCAATGCCCGAACCGTAGCCTCTCGTACACCTCCACTTCTTGAAGCCCGAAGTGCTTGTTCAGCAACCTACAAAGCTTAGATCGATGGACGTGTTAGATCTTATATACACAGGCTGCAGGCTTCAGGGTTTCGAATTGAGGGTTTGGGGTTTAAGGTTCGGGGGTTTGGCTGGGTTTAGGATTTTGGGCTTCGGGTTCAGGGATTTTGTGCGGTGCAGGCAGGGGAGGTGATGTAGGGGCCTGTGCAGTGGACAATGGTTCCTTTTTTTGGTATTCTCGCACGAAAACATACCCCCAAGACCCTGTTATATCCTGTTATATTTATTCAGGCCCCTGTATTGAAAGCGAGCATGCTTCCAGCCTTCAGGCACCGTCTAAAAACTTACCGGCTTACCGCTGTCTGGGAGCCTTATGTAAAACCGTCAAGTTCCCAGTTTCTTTCCCGTTAGCCACAAGCCCTACAGCAACGCCCGCACCAGGTAAGACCAACTCGATGATAAGACCCTTACACAAGACCCACCTTTCGGTTATCCCCAAAGCAACCTTATAGTATTATAGTAAGCCCGAATTATATCCTTACAGTAGCCTCAGATAGTAACCGTATGGTAACTCTACAATGATACCCCCTAAACCCTAAACCCCTAAATGGTGTCAGATGTTGTGACGTGGAAGCAATTGAGTAGTTGAAAGTCCTTTTGTGTTGGTGAATCTGCCGGCTTGGGCCAAAGTGCTATCGCCGTACCAGGAACTTCGCCAGGCTTGTCCTAGCTGTGAGTGCTGACACCCCTAAACTTAAACCCTAAACTGTTTCAGGTACGCCCAAGGCGTCGCGGCCTGTCGGGATCTTATGGACTGTCCGCGGGCGCTGGCCGCGGCGCAGCATGCAAAGGCGCTTAGGGTTTGGGGCTTGGGGGTTCAGGGTTTAGGCCTTGGGGGTTTAGGCTTTGGGGGTTTAGGGCTTGAGGTTTAGGGTTTGGGGGCTTGTAGTCTACAACTACAGAGTTAGGGTTTGGGGGCTATACATAATAGTCTGTAGGGTACTACAGGGTTAGGGTTTGGGGGTTGAGGGGGGGGCGGGGTTAGGCTTTTTACGGTTGAGTCGCTGCAAACCAGATGCAAAACAGGTTTAAGAGTTTAAGCTGATCTCCTCTATCGGGTTCTCCCGGTTTCGGCTCCCCCGCTTTGTTTATTTCGGGTCCGATCTAAAGCTTCACAGGGCTCACAGATCAGCATGCCCACCTTATGCCCACCCGCGGGGTAGATAGACACTGCTGGAGCACCCAGCATGATGTGGTAGGACGCAGCTGGTGAGTCCTGAACCGCGATCCTCGGTACAGAAGCAACAAGCTCACGATAGTGAAATTGGGGTTTCCCCTGTTCTGCAGTAGGGGGTGTGTTCATCAAGATCGAATGCAATGTGCCTTCTGCCTGCGAACAGGGAGACCCTCTGTTGGCAACCTTGCTGCCACTAAAACCGACAGTTCTGGTCTTACAACCTGAAACCCTAAAGCAAGAGGCAAGGCACTGAAACCCCAAAAAAGCTTCCACTTCGATGCTCATCCATGGGCCTCCTTCCATCCATGCCTAGTCTCACACATCTGTCTGCCGTGTCGTCGTACCAGGAACCTCGCCCAGGCTTGTCCGAGTGTGAGTGTTGAAAGCCCAGAACCCTTCCAACTCTAAACCCCTCAATCCAGAATCTTATTCGCTGACGTTCTGCTGAGTGCAGGTAGAGGACTTGGCGGACCTCTCTGAGGACAAGTTGAGAACTTTCGAGTTAACGGGTTTGGGTTTTGGGTTTTTCCCCACTCGCCCAGCTGACTATGTCGCAGCGCAAGGATCTCGAGAAAACTGTGGTTGAGGGGAGTCCCAGGGCAGACTACATTCCCTATTTTGGGGTGCGTTGCCTTAAAATGGCCTTAGGCTTTGAGGCTTTGGGGTTTCGGGTGTGGGATTGTTTAGGGAGTTAGGGATTCGGATTTCGGGTTTAACATAATTTCGCATGCAGTTAGGAAGATTTAGTACTTGTGTACTCTGACGGTCCCTAAATAATTAGTTATACTATAATGTACGTGAGCCTTAATCAGGCTCCGTCTCTTATGGATAGAGATCTTCTTGTTGATGTTTGTTTTGAAAGCTATGAAGCTGTTGTGGAAGTAGTTGGTTTGGGTTGGAACGGTTAGGATTTGGTCCTTGTTTTTTGTTATACTTGAGCCAGTGGAAGCGCCCTGCATCCCGGCACATTCTGTGGCACATTTTGTGCTTCTGTTCGACAAAAAACGGAGACCGACCTTTCCTCGGCGTACACTTGCCAGACTCATCCAGGCACGGGCCGTCCTTTGCGATGTGTCGCATCGTATTTATGTGTTGATGATTGCTGGGTTCCGGACTTCCTGCTTTAAAAGGGTCGACCGGTTGAAGGTTTAGGTGCAGGTGGCGATCAGAATCGTGCAGCACCTTGCGAGTACCGCTTCGCTGGCCGATTCCCTTCGCATCGCCAGTTTTTCAAAATTCTGCACATGTTCAGGTGTTGCTCCAGTCCCTAAACCCCATGAACCTCCAAACTCGACATTCTGTTATCACCTTATAAGCTGTATGTCATGAAAGGAATGGCAAGAAAAACTGAAAGAACATCAATGTCCTCCTCCCAGTTTTATAGAAGAGAGGGAACACTGGGAATCTAAACTCGTATTTGAATTGCAAGATGTTGCAAGTGTGACTCCGGCCCAGTATGAACCATAATTATAGCGTTTCAGGGTTTTGGGTGCTTGTCGTTTATCTGTTCGACGGCAGCGGCCTGAAGTGTGAGTGCTTCCGGCATTGAGAGCGTGCAACCTTTCATCGAACTGAATTCGGGTAGCAGCCTCCCTGTTGATGCTTGGCCGAGAGCCCTGCAATCTTCCCCCCCGAGCCCGACCCCAAGCGTCAAACCTCAAAACTCTAAACCCCACTTGCGTGGGAAGAAAAAAACCCTACTTGCAAGAAAACCATCCACAAGGAGAGAAAAGCAACCCGTGAAGTTCCAGAAATGCGGAGGGTTCGTGTCGAAAGCCCTTGGAGTTCCTTGCAGAGCGAAGCTGAGAGGATGCCTCCAGTCTGCAGGGGGTGCAGGCCATCAGCGCGAAGCCCAGGGTGCTTGGTTTAGGGGTGTACCCATAGGCCCCTAAGTAGTTCCTTTTTATGGTTTATATTTAGAATCCTATAAGGTAATCCCAAAAAGGAACTACTTATGGGTAGGCCAAAGTTGGGGGTTCGGAGATGATCTCATCGTTTATGCAGTCCCAAACCCAAGAGGCTCTAAAACCCTGGTTGCTGACAGACTCCCATACTTGCCCTGCCACACAGGTCCAGACCTCGCGAGGCGCCTGGAAGAATAAGTTGTCAAGATTGAAAATCCAGTAGGATGGGTTTAGCTTAGGTGTAGGGTCTGGGCACAACCTCAGCTATGAAGACTGACATTTTTTTGAGAATTAGCGTTCTACCGAGCCGCGTGCTGACCCTTAGTACCGGTAGCGCTGCGCAGTAGTGCTCGCCGTGATGGTAGTTAAGAAATTCGTGTAAGTGATCATGATGATGAAAAGGAGGGGCGTCCAAACCTTACGATGTGAGGTTCTGGACTCTGGCAAGGTCTCTCCGACGATGCATACCATCGCAAGCACATCACCATCGTCTTAGGCATTTGGCCTTCGTCTTTTGAGCATCAGAGTAGCGAAAGGCTAGCACATGCTACCATGCTCGTGTGTAGATGTGGCTTTGGAGCCGACTGAGGTTCGGCGGCCCGGGAAAAGGGCGGAGCAGCTGCAGTGGTGGCAGAAACTGACGGGGACTTGGATAAACGACCTGGACCCTTAAATGTAGTACTTTTTGTTGGTTACCTTAGTTTCTTATTATAGGATCCTAACCAGAAAATAGGTCATCCAATAAAAGGTACGACATTTAAGGGTCTAGGGAGGGTTCAGGGCCAAGTTTTGGGTCCAGGGATGAATTTTTCTTGCAGGCTGCAGTTTTGCATGCATCACTACTGACCTGTGCGGTATTCGTTCGTGCTGTCTCAGAAGTTTGTTGAGCCTGTTCCGTGCTTGGCCTGAGTTTTCAGCTTGTCAAGCGAATCCCCCACAGTCATGATGCAGTCGACGAGTGAGGCATGAAAACATGCAACAATGGGAACGCCGCCCAAGCCTAGAACACAAACTTGAGGTTCAGGACCCTTGCCTCTGCTCATAAAGCTCCGACACTGCCGGAGTTTAGGCTTTTGGGTTTCGGCGTGAGGGTGCGGGAGCGCGTCGCAGCTCCGAACAACTCCCAACTGTTTGGAAAATGCTTTAAGACCGCTCCGAAGTCAGGCTGCCTGTGCCTGTCCAGGGCCTTAACAATTAGAATGCGGATTTTTGGGGTATATACTCTAGTATAGGTACAATCGGAAACCCTCAGAAATGGTATTTGTAACTACTGAAACCCTCTTGGTCTCTTGTTAGTGGTGCGCTCATGAGTGTTAGCACTCTCATTCCTTTCCTGAATTGAGTTTGTTTCCCTAACCCTCTGCAGTGATCATTGTGGATGTCTGTAGAGTCTCTGAAGTCCTGAACTGGATACAACTACAACGACGGGACTTTGGTGTGGGGGAGGACTGCATACTCTCGTTAGCAGGTTCCACTTCGCCGACTCAAGACCACATGCCTCACCTGGGTTGTCCGGGTGTGAGCGCCGAAACCTAAACCCAGGTCGTGGCGGAGATTGGCCTGGAGATTCTTGCTGAGACGCTCCGAAATCCGGACTTGTCTCCGGGCTTGCCAGTCTGTGAAACTATTTGAAGCTGACAGGGTTTAGGGGTCAGGTATCGGTTTGCGAGGGCTGCCGTTCCTTGACTTGTTGTGGCACCATTGTCTAGATAGAATTTTTTTCGGCCGCCATGACCACCCTAAAATAGCTATCTTCAGGTATCAGAGGTTTGTGGGCTTTAGGATCTGGGGTTTCGAGCTTACTGCAAGAAGGGTTCGGAGGCGTAGCTTGAGGTCACTCGTCAGCACAAGCCCCAATAGAACCGCCGACTGAGCCCACGGGGCGCAGTTCGAAGAAGGGCCGGACGTGCTTTTTCCCTTCAGTGAGCACCTGCCAGGATGTCGGAACAAGCAGCTGCGGAGGAGTTCATGCCGAAAAGACTGGCAGCTTTCCCCTAGGGCTCCAGTTACCTAAATAGTAGGTTACAGGGGTACATAATATATGGTTAGTAACCCACTATTTAGGTAGCTGCAAGAGCAATCACCACCTCACTGCTGCCACTTTCCTCATCATCAGCAGCAGCATCGGCGGCGCCAGCCTAGTTCACACGGCGGTCTTGTCATAGTTATTGACACTGGTAGATTGAACCGCGCAACAGCATCACCCCCACAATTTGGACCACTATCGTTATCATGATGATGAAATTAAACTACCGTATCTATGCGGGAATTTGGTGCTGCTGTTGGTGTTGCAGCCCTGCGTAAACTCGCAGACCAAGCAATATGCAGGCAAGCCCGGCCTTCAACGTACATAGACTTACATAGACCACACGGTTCAGGGACTAAGGTGAGCCTCCAACCCGAGCTTTCGACCGATGGGTCTTTGGTTTGTCAGATGCACACAAGGTTCCGCAGTTTCAGCGACAAGGTCCACAGGGCCAGTTTGGGACGCACGTTTGTTCTAGAGCTCGTGCCGAGCCAAACTACAGCCCACCCAGCCCTCCAAAAAACCGGGAAGATGTCGGCTCCGGAAGACGACATCCGTGCGAAGGGTTTCGTGTTGGTGGGGTCTTCCATGTCTGAACCCACGCAGGCAGAAAATTCAGCACATCATCGATCTCAAGGATGCCTCTTGCACATGCCGGGGCCAAGAAGTATCTACTCGGGGTGTAGTCAGGGAGCATCTTCAAACCTGGTTTAACAGGCTTCTGAATCCTGGGTCGGCAGAAGGAGCTATATGTGCAGATATGCAGCTCTTCATGGATTGCGCTTATGTCCTGTGCGAGTCAGGGGGGCTACAGACCTCTTAGGACTCCCCTTCATGTCCACGAGGAAGCGTGGTGCTTGCAATTCTCGGATCGGGCTACTAGCTTCCGTGTACCTAACGCGCGGTAATGTCAGCCGAGGCCTCCTCCGCAGCATGTAATGTAGAGCCGCAACTCAGGAGCCCTTGTCCTAAGCATTTCATTGAGTCACGACGGATCCCGTATTTGGGGCTTCTCACCAACGGGGCTTATGATTAGGAGCCCAAATTGAGGGGCTTGAATTCGTAGGAATATGTTATTCCTTGATATATGTACAGTAAATGTTCACCTGAGCCTTATCCTATTATGTTTACGGCCCCTGATTAAATCCGAACAATCCTTATACAAACCCTTTTAAAGGAACCCTTACTGGAACCCAGTTATTAAGGCTATTATGCCAAACCCTCATAGCCACTCTTGTAGACCCTCTTGGCGGAACCCTTTCTGAAGGCCCCAAACTACCCATAGGCCCCTAAGTAGCTCCTTTTTGTGGTTTATATCTAGAATCCTCCCTACACCCAAACCCTAAACCCTAAACCCATTATCGAAACCCTAAACCCTAAACCCTCTATGCGAGAGGGAAAAAACCCTAAGTGGAAGGGAAAAAACCCATTGTCGGCCGAGCTCCCAGTCTTCTCAACGCCCGCAGGAAGGCAACCACACTCTGAGAGATGAGCTCAAGAAGGCCGGCTTGATATAGGGGGGCCTTAATAATTAGGGTTCCTTTAAACTATAGCCGTAAAATAAGGAAGCCCAACAGTTCCTTATGATATAATTATAATAAGGAACCCCGAAGCCCTATTCCAATTAAACTAAGGCCCCTTAGACCCCCTAGAAGGAACGGGCTTATGCAGTTGCACAGCAAGTGTATTCAGATGCCCCAAAAAACTCGCAACTGCTGGAAGGCAGGTCTGCGGACGGATAGGCACCGTCAAAATGCAAATAAGGTAATTAGACAAGTTTACCTCGTTTGTCTATGTTTGTATATGTTGGCACGTATTCTGCCAGCGTGCTTGCTGAGCACCTGCATTTGCTTGCACACATTTCTGCCCGGTACATGTTGTGGTAATGAACGGTAGCACATGCAGTTTAACCTTCAGGCGCAGCGCACCTAACCGAGTTCTGGGTTGTGGCTTGGTAGGTGGCTCTAACCGCGGCAGTTTTTTCGGCCCAGACATAGAGGTCGACCGGTGAGGCACAGTGCCATGTCGTCGCCTTCCAAGCCCCATGCGCATGGAGAACATACGGCACACAACACCGCCTCGAATGCAGTCGAGGCTTTGCCCACCATGCCCCATGCGCATGAGAAGCATCGCCAGAGCTGCGACGATGGTCACCTAGCAAAGCTGCAGAAATTCCTGGCAAAAGTTGACCAGAATCCAAAGCGGTTGGAGAAGATGATTGCAGCACGCCGGAAATGCGATGGGCTTGCAACCCCTGACAGCGCAACTTCAAGAGACACCAGCAACCAGGCGCTAGCATCTTTTTGTGCATTCGTGTTCCACAGACGGCTGTGAATTGACTTGGTGAGTATGTGTATCATGCAGCTCAGTGACTTCGGACCTGAACGTGTGTATCTGAGGTACGGGTGAATTTTTGTTGGGTGACGACGGGGCTGTGGACGGACCAACACTTGCCACCCGGCATGTTTGCAAGAACCGGGCGTGCAATCGACGCACTGTCAGCCTTTGAAGGTTTTCAGTGTAGGAGGGTCACTGGAGTACATCCTGTTGTTCCGCCCTTGCGCGGATAGCTTGGACGTCTAAATGCTGTCCTCTCCTACCGTACTACCGGGAGTGAGAATTCTATGCTTTACGCTCCGGCCCGTACTATGATATAGCTACGTATTGCTAATGTCAATGTACGCTGTTTTCGCCAGCAGTAGTGCTTCCCATTTACAGGGGTTCTTCTGCTTGCATCAGGGCCATGGAAGTTGACTTCAAACTCCACATGCAAGTGGTGCTTAGATGTTGCAGCTCCGGGCATGAGCCAGTCCAGGAAACGGTTCATTAAGGGAGTAGTCTGACTTCACGACATCATTTGTTCTACTGGTGAGTTGTTGAGGCGGTGTGTCCCAGCCCCTTTATCATGAAATATGTAAGACGTTGGCCCACTGATAAGTACATCTTCTGTCTCGGCACCGAAAATGGAAGATGACGATGAGGATAAAGGTGATGATGCTCATGTTGGTGATGTTGGCGAACTTGCCTCCCGTTACATTTGCGTCCATCAGCACTGTTCCGCTTGAACTTCTGTCTGGGCATCTGCGCTGTGTTTGCATGAACTTTCTGCTGTGTGCATGGACACGTATAGCCACTGTTGCCGTCCGTCGTCACTGTTAGCGTCATTGTTAGAACTATATGGCCACTATAGTATGGCCTCTTGCCATCCATGACTACATTGCCACAATGAGTGCTGTTATGGCATCTATGTTTTTGATTGATGCCCGTGCTTCTTCGACTATTATTATTATTGTTATTATTATTACTACTACTACTACTACTACTACTGCTACTACTGCTACTGCTACTACTGCTACCGCTAGTGCTAGTGCTAGTGCTACTGCTACTGCTGCTGCTACGCCTCCTACTACTACTACTACTACTACTACGACTATGACCACGGCTCCTGCTACGACTACGACGACGACGCCTACCAATTGCTCCTTTGCTTTTCGACTACGACTATGGCGACAGCAACTGCTACCAGATCAGGATCACGAGCCCGGCTGCGACGATGACGACTACTAACTAGCGCTGCTGCTGCTACTGCTGCTACTGCTGTCTCTACTGCTTCTACTACTAGTGCCACGACTAGCTAGTTTTTACAACAATAACAACAACTGCTACTAATTGCTGCTGTACTACCACCACCACTTCTACTCTTACCATCACCACTAGCCTCCCTAGCACTTCGTCATTATTCCACCGCTCAGCTTCCATGATCGCAGGTTGTTGATCCTGTTTCGCTTCCCACTGTAATCGGCGTCAGTTGACGTAGGGAGTTCATGAAACAGAAAGTCATGACCCTTGTTGTTGCCCTAGGAATGTTAAGCTCGCAGCTTCAGATGAAGAAGGCTTCATGCCATTTGCTTTTCCGAACGCGCTGCTTCACCACCTCAGCCACTTTCATTTTTCATGTCCAACCCGCACTTCTCGAAGCGACAGAGGGACCGGCAAAGAAGTTCAGCCGCAACCCAAATGGCCGGGAGGGGGGTTGGCATGCTAAAGCGCAAGCTATGAGAGCTGCGAGTTTGTGTTTAAGCATTGGACTGCTTTTGGATTAGGCTCGCGGGTCCAGCCAGGGTTCGAGAATCTTGACCAGCACAACGGTGTGTCAGTATTTAAGCTGGAAATTCACCGTTGTCGCGTCAAGACCAGAGCCGATGACCCTATACTGCTGTCATGCAATGATAGCGGCCCCTTTCCAAGACGATCTTCGTCGAAGTAGTAATCAGGAACGACTATTTCTAGTATCATTAATGCACATGAACCCTGGGCAATTTGAAATTCCGGCCTGGAGGGAGGAATTCCCAGAAGCCTTGTCACTCTGATGCAGCAACGCATTTTTAGTGAAGTGAGTTGGAGGTTGTTCTAGGATGGGATTAAGAGGGCTTAGAATTCAGGGGTTCGGGTAGGGTTCCTTTTGAAGCACCTCTTGTTGACAATCGCGTTCTCTGTTGAGGATACCAAAGGCCTCATTCTAGAACAATCCCAAAGCGAAGAGACGTCGATGAATGACGCGTGGTGGGATCTTGCAGCTCAGGGCATGAGCCTCGGGAGGGGGGCCTTTAGGGCTTAGGGGGCTTAGGGGGGTTTAGGGTTTGCCATGGGGCTTAGGGGGTTTTGGGAGATTTCGGGTTCGGGGAGCCTGCTGGATTGAATGTCGTGTCCAAGACATATCATGATGGGGGATGGCGATGGCCCGCTGATGACGATTACCAGCTAGGCGCTACTAGCCGCTACTACCTTAGTCTCCGGAAACTCCCTAATTTGAGTCTGCGAGTTTGCTTCCTAGAGCCAGCAAAGTTAGTTGCCGTACTTTCTTGCCCTAGTGGCAGCAGTAGATGTTCTAAGCGAGGCTTCATGCCATCTGCTTTTCCGAACCAGCTGCTTCACCACCTGAGATAGTTTCAGTCTTCACGTCCTCTTCATGTCCAACCGGCTCTCACCCCGACGCGCCAAATCGAACCGCACGGGGAGGGGGATGCCGGGTTCAGCGCAAGCTGTGAACGCTGCGAGTTTGTGTTTAAAATGTGGACTGCTTCGGAAACACATCGATGAGTGGAACCCGTGGTGGGTCCAGCCAGGGTTCGAGAATCTTGACCAGCGCAACGGCGTGTCAGTATTTAAGCTTAGGCTTAAAAGTACTTAAAAGTCTCCGTTGCCGCATCAAGACGAGGGCCGATAACAAGATACATCTAGACACTGTTGTTATGCAATCATCGTAGCAGACTTCAGCACAAATCGTCGTCGCAGCAGTCATGTAGAATGTTAACGAGACTACCAAACCCTAAACCCCTAAGCCTAGACCCTAAATCTTAAAACGTTAACCGCGATGTTTCTGGCTTTCACTTGAACCCTGGGGCAGAGGAATTTCCGGCCTGGAGGGAGGAATTCCCAGAAACCTCGTCACTCTGGCGCAGCACCGCATCTTTGGTTACTTTAGTGAAGCAAGCTAACAGTTGTTCTAACTCGGGACTTATTGGGTTTAGGGTTCGGGGATAAGGGTTCGCTTTGAAGCGCTTGTGTTTAACAGCCGCGTGCTCTTTTGAGGACGCTAGAGCGGGCCCACCAGACCTCGAAGAAAGACTCATGGGCAGAAGCTGGAGAAAGGTGTGCCAGACTGCTGTGCAACTTCATGCCGAAGGGGGTTTTGCAGATCCAAGGTTCGCTCGGATGCGGACACCAGTTCAGAAACCTGAAACTGAAAATGAAGGCCCATGCAGTTCAATTCAGTTGTTGCCCAGCACGCGGATTCCAGCTTGTAGTCACACTTCAGCATCCAGCAATACTACCACAGTTACAGTAGCAGGACCATCTTGCACATGGTAGGATGCTCCTTCTTGGGCAGTTGTGCCGCGTTGATGCACTGCACCATGAACTGTTTGTTTGTTCAGCAGTTGCAGTCGTAGTAGTAGCAGTAGTAGCAGTAGTAGCAGTAGTAGCAGTAGCAGCAGTAGTAGCAGTAGTAGCAGTAGTAACAGTAGTAGCAGTAGTAGCAGTAGTAGTAGTAGTAGTAGTCGTAGTAGCAGTAGTAGCAGTAGTAGCAGTAGTAGCAGTAGTAGCAGTAGTAGCAGTAGCAGTAGCAGTAGCAGCAGTCGTA
>CAJNJA010014014.1:0-12239 GCA_905231915.1 Symbiodinium necroappetens | reverse complement strand
GCGTGCTTGTGCGTGCTTGTGCGTGCATGTGCGTGCAGGCGGGCGCGGGCGTGCGGGCGTGGGTGTCTGAGTGCATTCGTCTGCATCTGCGTCTGCGTGAGCTGACAGCACGGCCCAGAAAAGCACCGTTGTCCTTCTTTCGAAGGCCTTAGGGGCGAGCCCCTGTGTGGGCTTCACAAAAGTGCCGGTGTCTCTCTCGCTCTCTTCGTGCATCTCTCTTTCTCTCCGTATCCAAACGTCGCACGGCAGTCCGAAGAGCCTGTGAACGACTTGGTTCCCCCCGACTCCATTGGGAGCACAACAGGTGGTTGCTGTGGCTCTGGTGGCCTGCAGCTGCAGCATGTCTCCGATCTTTAGTGCCGGAAGTAGAGGCGACAGAAGCGGCAAGGCCTCGAGCCATCTCCAAACTCCGCAGCAGAGACCTCAGCTGGAAAGGATCTGTGAAGTCTCCAGCACAGTCGTTATCTAATTTCTTGCTTGCCTTGTTCATCCCAGGACGTCGTGCTTCCGTGAGCTCCTTCACGTGCTGAGCCACCAACCTGAAGCCGCAAAATGCCGCAAAGCTGCCACATAGTAGCATGTGCGCGCCGCAAGGCTTCGACGATTCGAGACTGCCCTTCCAAGCCGCTGCTCCACAAGCTGCTTGAACGTGTCAGACGCGACGGAGCCCACATTAGAACCGACGCCTGAGAAAACGGATGTGCTTCTCCAGAAATGACTGAAGTCCTTAGCCGGCCTCGAAGCTCCGAGCGAGCCTCGGCTGGGGAAGGATGGAGCTCATCGATCTCCGGTACCTAAGTGCAAGCCCACGCACGGACGCGAGGTTTATGATGCTTTTGACTGTTACGGCCGGCTCGTGGCACAGCAAATATCAGCGAATATCCCAGGCAGGACACATTTGGAAGATCCTGGAAACTCCCTCTGGCCATCGCCAAACCTGCTGCCGACATTCGGCCAGAGCTGTGTCACCTGCTCTTCGGACCGTAGTGTTGCATCCCCGTGCCGGTGCGGATGTCTTAGCAGAGCTTCCTGAAGCTAGAAGTCTCAGGAAGGTATTTTGGTGCCCAAGCTTGACAGGCAAAATGCTGCGTTGAAACTGCGTTGGGCAGTCAGCCTGGTATACGGGCAGTGACCACGAATACATGCATGTACAATCAGTTCCGGAAACCCCAGCAAAAATCACATGGCTTTACGTGTGTTTTTGAAGCATCACTGATGAATCTCCGCGCATGCAGTCCGAGCATGTTGCCACGTAGTGGATGGTCAGGAGAGCGAAGAAACCGTCACCGAGGCCTTCAGACCTCTCCATCTTGACAATAGCAGTAGCACAGAGGCCCTATCGTGATCAGACTGGTTCATTGCTAGTGTTGGGGACCGAGGTTTGCAATGCTTACTTACACATTCCCAGAAAGCACGACAATGCCATCGGCGAAGTCTGCTTGCTGGACGTTTCCGAAGTCGGAGGACCGGTTCGCGACATTCCGAGGAGGCTCATTGAAGTCAAATTCCGTCTCATTAAAAGCCTTCTCAGGAACTCAGCACTTCTCGGGAACCTTCTCCGAAGACAGCCGCGAACAACCCCGAACATCCATGCAACCTCGGAACTCCTCGCTAACTTCCGAAGAAGCTTCTGGACCTTCAAACATGTCGAACCTCTTTTCCTCAACATTGCACTCCGAAGGCATCCTGGAAATCACCTCCCTAATCCTGTTGCAAGGGAACGCCGGTCTACACAGAATGCTCACCCGAAGACCTGTCCTTCAGACCCGCAGAATCCCCTTTAACAAAGAACTGGGCGCAACGGTGGTCCTTCCGGGCCGTGGACACACTTCGTGTGATATCCGGCCCAAGCCATGCTATGCTCACACTTTGCAACAAGCAACATTGGAAACCTCAAGCCATGCGCCCTGCTGGCTTTGGCCACGTAAGCATCCAAGGATGATAGCGAAGCTCTGAATATGATTACATGTTTGATGTGAGAAGGGAGTACATGACAACAACAGCTCCTTACGTGATATGTTCGCCGCGCCTTGGATTTCCGATCGACTCATCGAACCGTATGATTATGTACGTGATGGCCGGGATGACCCACCTGCCACGTGCATCAATTGGTGGCACTCTCACCTAATCCTAAATTCAAGGCGCCTCACATTGCCTCGTTCAAATCTGCCAGCAACACAGGAAGGCGAAAAAGGCGTGTTTCAACAGCCTGGCAATCTCCCTGGCCAATCAGGGCGGACTGGATTAGAGAAGCACACCAGGCAACCAGCTCGCGCGAGCTCGCACAGACACATTTCTACACATGATACTCATTATCAACTAACATGCTGAAATTTGTGGCTGCCACGGCCGAGAACAAGGTCATGCTGGCTGCAGTGCCTCTTTCCGCAGTTTCGAATGCGCAGCGCGGTTCCAGTGGCCTGGCCCGCCCAAGGCAGCAAAAGAAACTCGTCGCAGGTTTGCATCCAATAAATCGATCTTAACTTAAGATTTGTAGCACGCAGAAGGTTGCGTAAACGACTCCGCCAGCAGCAGGCTGCTGCGTATTGCTACGCTGCTGTAGCCAACTTCAACGGCCCACGGCCATGGCGGAGCAACAGAAAGTGGCAACGATCAGGGGCTCTGTACATCATGGCCTCCCAACGCGAGTAGTACAATGCGAAGCCATGTAGCGGCACCTCACATCGAGACAAGACGGAATCACTTTGCAAAGCCAACCCGCAACGCAGAGCCATAGAGCAGCATGTCCGAGGTCACGGCAAGGAGTCCCAAGACGGCAAACCGAGTAGCCCGAGTTTTCCTGGAGATTACCCTACAGCAAAGTATGCCAAGTGCTCCGATTGAAAACATGAAACAATCAAGCTCGGCAAAACGACGGCTTTTTAGGTTCGTGCCGAGGCCCTGGCCCTAGGACCGTGCCGGAGGTGCTCATTGCAGGAACCTCGTTCTCCTGAGGCACAGAACACAAGACTGTCTGGTGCCCTATAACCGGTCGGCTGTAGTCTGTGTATGAACTCAAGAGAGTTTGTAAGCCCGGTGCCGTCGCCATAAGCAGCAGCAGGACGAACAGAACTGCATGAAGAAGAACAACGCGATGTATGCTGGCGAAAACGCCCCAGAGCGAGTGAACCTGCACTGTATCCAGCAGTTACCGGGCGGAGGTGGACAACCAAGACATCCGTGGCCTCGCGATGAGTCTTCACCCCGCTGGCTGCAAGCACGCGGCCTGTGCTGGTGCGAGTGCGGATAGGAAGATAGAAGAAGAAGGGCTAGAGAGTCTGATGACAGTTGCAGTGGCGCTCTGCCAAGCCCTCGACGCCAGTCCACACGATGTAGCTGACCGAAGCGTCGCTCGTGAGGCATGTCGAAGAGCCTTCCAAATTCCAAGGGTTATCATGGTTCGTCAAAGCGTTCTCTCAGTCTTCCGTCATGTTTGTCGGTGTGGTCATGGCGCAGGATCTCACGGAATCAGATCATGTCACAGAAGCTTCGAGCCTCGACCCATCATCCAGCACCAGTCGCTTCGCCATGCGAGCAGGATCCTCGATGATGGCCGAAAGGAGTCCATGAGTTTCCTATTGTTCCCGAGCGGTTGCTTCGTTTTTCTGTTTTGACGCCGACGAAGAATAGGCTCGGGTCGCTCTGGACTCGGCATTGCCAAGAGGGAGGAGGGATGAGGACCTGTGGAGGCAGGACCACGCACCAGTCGAGGGGATCTGCGAAAGTGGCACGGGGTTCTTGGGCATCTTTGTGTCACTGCAGCCTGCTTCTTCTCGCCAGCCGTTGTTCCAGTATGAATCCGATGCGCTTTCCGAATTTCAGTGTACACGGCAGGTGCGGCGGCGAACCGCACTTTTGCCGCCCCCGGTATGCTGTTGGAAATGAACTGAACCAGGAATGTGACGCAGGCCTGCGGCTGAGCATGGCCAAGCCTAAGCGGGATGCAGTTTCCTGCTGGCCGTGCAGAATTGCAGCTATAGTACAGTACCGGCGTTAAGCAGTTGGTTTGGTTCGTTTGTAGCTTTTGCTCATCTAAGAGCTACGCCGATAATCCGATTTATATATCGGGACAATGAACAAACCTCGCCAGTGTTGCAAAGGTTCGAGCATCGATCATCTTCTGTTGTAGGTGGCGGATAGGGGATTCCCCACCTGTTTGATTTTGTGCCATGCGAGTTCATGGCGCAGAGGTGAGGACATCCACTGCAGCGTTCCGGCATGGAAGGTGTCACAGAGAGGAAAGCGCATGAAGTCCGCAGCTCCATGCCCCGATTGGAATCGCAAGCCCTGCCGCAAGACCAAACTACAGGGCGGGTTTCTGGAATACCACCTTGCAGGGGGTACCTCCATGACAAGGTGTGGTTCTCTTGTTCATGTGCCCTTTGGGCCTCGACTCTACATGCATCGAGTCACTTCTGCGGCGAATTGCACATCGAGCCAAATATGGACGGGAAGATGTCCGAAAGGAGGCCATTATATCCGTGAGAACACCACCGCGCAATCCACTCGGCCCAGCAGCCCCTAATCGTCACCACCTCTGTTCCCGGACGTACTGCACTTGTTGCCCGCCTGCTTGTCTGCTGTGTATGTGGTGAGGATACGAACTTCGTGGTGCTGTGGTCGTGGACGTGTGGACGTGGTTTCCGGCTTCTGGCTCAACTTCAGGATTTGTTTCTTGGGAAGGGGGGTGAAGCTGCAACACCGTCGCTCCAAGCACAACTGCTCAAGGCATTCGAGCTCGCGATCTTAGGACGATTTGCTCTCCCAGGCGATGTTCATGCAGAATACCTCTCAGCATCCACCGACAATACCCAACCACAAGATTCAAAACTACCATGCTTGAACATCCATGCAATGTAGACAAACATAAACATCATGTTTAAGTATTTCATAATGCATGACCCCCACCTCCGCTTTGCAGGTGCAGTTAAACAATCAACGAATGACATTCTCAGTCTTCTTTTTGATCGCAACGGTTAAGATTTTGCACTCGCCCTGGCGACAAAAGGATTCCTTGCACAAGGTGAAGCAGCGGAAAACTCTCTCCGTCGTCCATGCAGATTTGAACATACGTTAGTCATCCTTTTGCTTGCAGCAGAGCACGCAGGGGTAGTGCCGGGGGCTCCTCCATGCTGCGTGCAACGTCTTCGTGCTCCATCTGACACATTTGAAAGGGGACAAAACATAAAACCACGCCAAGAATCGCAGAACAGCTCGTTCCAATCATCATAGTTAGCTGTATCAGCCTGGGTCGGCAAAAAGGCAGCAAAAAGCCTGAATGTCCGCAAGTGCCCACTGTCAGTTTTGAACCTGAAAGCCTCGCACTTCATGACCTCCTCAGGGCGCCGCTGGCAGAAATCTGTGAAGCTCCTCCTTAAGCACCTTGCAAGACAACCCCAAGGAGAATTGTCTCAGCTTGCTACCACACGCTTGTGCGATTCTGTACAGCCAGCGCTCGATCGGTTCCACAGCCGTGCCACCTTCTTGTCTCGCTGGTTCTTGGGGTCAACATCAACTTTGACGTACCATTCCTCATCAGTCGTCAAGATGCTGAACATCTTCACGCAAAGACCACAGTATGACTTAGGCTAGTGTGTCGGTGAGGCCTCGAAAACCACATTGTAGATAGGCCTCGTGATTTTGGCCAGAAAAAGAGCACCTTGTTGACGGCAGCACCAGAAGTAGTGCATGTCGACACACGATCAATCATTCAATTCGAGTGCATCTGCCGCTTAGGTGCTCTTGACGGTGCCGCTGCCGGTCTCGTAGGCAGAGCCTGGTTATGTTGTGGATCACTTCCAGTCTGACAAGGGCCAGCTCTGCCATCTCTCAGGGACCTCACTGTTCAGTCCTCTTCTTTACGCAAACGTGCCTCCAGTGAGAATGTCCTCGGAAGCCAGCGCCAGCTCCGTGAGGAAATAGATAAGCTCAGGCCTTGGTGAAGACAACCAGTCGAGCAAAGAAGATAGCTATTCATACCTGCATCGGCATCCAAGGCCAAAGCATAAATCGAATGTTGCCTGCCTCGCCCCAAACCTGGCATTGGGAGAGCTTGGAATTATGGAAGCAGCAGTCTTGCGGTTTCTTGAGACGTGCGCTTTGACACGCACGTGAGCCCGCCTTGTCCATGTCCTTAAGCTGTAGGTAACAGGGAGGGAGCAGTTTGAACCGTGAGAGGCAGGGCAAGGACAACAAAAACGGTCTGCTCTTCACCACCCACCTCCCATCCACCTGCACCGAGTCGTGCGAAACTTCAACCCGATCTACTCCCCCTCCCCCCCTCAGAAAAAAGGTCAACTTACGGCTCCCTCGCCCGGCCTATTGATACTATCAGCATGATTTCGTGTTTTCAGTTCTACTCCCCGAGAAGAATCGAAAACGTACATTTCTGCTCTTGCTTGTTGCCAGAGCTTCGGCGAAGGATTATCCGCTGCTTCAATCAGGGATTGGAAGGAAGGCAAGAAGGAAGGAAGCAGCATCCGACGGCCTCCGCCAGGATTTCAGGCGCCCCTTCGGTTCCGACAAACGATGGAAGAAGTAGCCGAACGTCTTCGATTTGGGATCCTTCTTCCCTTCTTTTCTTCCTTCCTCCCTCCCTTCCTGCCTTCCTTCCGTTCTTCATTCCTTCCTTCCCTCCTTCCTTTCTCCCCCCCCCCCACCTGCAAAAGAAACACTCACCACACCTGTCAAATCCAGTTGCGGCGAAGCCCTGCAACTGGCCCCAACATGCAGCTGTTCGTCTGGCAGCTCCTGCCGTGTCGTGCATGCCATGCAACACAATCGCAGCACAATGACATACAAGCCGCAAGACCAGCTGAATTTGAAACATGGCAGCTGGTGCCAGCAGGTAAACACCAATTTCCACCTGAGGTATGAGGGATGTGCGCACATTGCAGAGGCACGGCGCTTCTGCGAAGTGTTGGACAATCTTCCATGGTTGAAACTTGAAACCAAGGCACTAGTTGCTTGGACGAGGCCGCGTCTGCATGTGCAAGAATGCCTCGATGTTGGCCTCGATGCAACTACATCTTCGCTCGTCCTCCCGGCCACGATTTACCGTGACGAGGCAATATCTGGGGCATCTCGCGTTCGCCTGTCGGAAAAACCTGCCAATCTCTCACTTGCAAGTTGGATTTTGCACCTGCCGCTAACCGGCGGCGCCTCGATGTCAGAGCACCCTTGCAACCTCGGTCGCACTAGAGTTTACAGTATGAGGCGTCTCTTTGACTGAGAGGGCCTCTCCGACCACTCTCGAAGGCCCTCGAGGAGGTCCTGGTGCAAGTCGTGGAGCGCCTCCTGACAAGAGCTTGCACCTAGAGCAGCTAGACTCAGCTAGACTTTAGAATCAGGAACAGCGACACAGGCGCCGGTGGCCGTGGGGCATGTGTGGCAGGGACGCTGCGAAAGCCTATGCTCGCGTAGCGCGAACGTGTGGCAAGGTCACCTTGAGGAGGTCCGGCTCCATTTCTGTGGCCGCACGGTGCAGCGCCTGCAGGGCCCGCTCTCCGGCAGCAACGCTCTGCTTTGTTGCTTCGGGTTCTGATGCTACGGTGTCCACCCTGCGCACGAACCACTTTTGGATCACAGCCTCTTGGCTGAGTCAAAACTGCCTGCAGATAATCGTCCTGGCACCCTGTTGGTGCCGAATAACCAGAAGCAGGCGGAATCGAGCTGAATTCTGAAGCTTGCTGAGTGCCTCTTGCAGGTGTGGGGCTATTCAAGGCCCTTGCAGGCAAGTGCAAACTCAATCTTGGTACAGCAAACTGTCTGCTTTGCAGCTTGCTTGAAACGGAACCAATCGCTCTCCGAGCGGACTGGGAAGAGGTCCAATGTGAAATCCTGAACCAAAGACCTGCCCCCATACCTCACGCATGGGGGCCGGGTATCCCGAGCATGAACAACAATCATTCGAAACCGAATGCTCAACTTCAGGATCCACCTGTACAGGAGTCGCGATCGTCGCAAGATCTCCTGGCTCTTTGTCGACTCTGGGGAAATCCCCAAGCCATGTGCTGTACAACATCTGTGGGCAAGAGATCATACATGGGCTAACAACAAAAGAACCCAGGCAGCCTTCTGTCTGGATTTTGCTCGGCTAGTGCTTGGCTAGTCATCTTGGCAGATCTGAATTGCAACACCAGGACAGGCTGTACAAGGCAGCGAACCCCCTGTCGAGAGGCGCTGCCGACTGTCCGTTCCACAGCGCAGCCGTCCAAAATACTGGGCTCTGCTTTTGCTGCAGGATAGAGTCGGGCGCAAGCAAATCCACACGCATGCAAGGTTGCCAATGTCTCGCTGAATCGAAACTATCCCGAAGACAGAACTCGATCCGATCTCCACACGATCTCACTTTTCGACTTGGTTATGCATTCCAGGTCCTCCAGCGCTGCAGTACAAATACACTTTGCATTACTGCCAGTGCTTTCGAAGATGCGTTTTGTCGGCACATGTGCTGCCCCAAAAGCATCTGAATCAAATATGTGCCGGTCTCCTCTAGCTCAGACTCGTCATCAGGCACGTTCTCCTGTGGCATTTCACACACAAGTCGAAGCGAACCGACTCGTCATGCTGCAAAAAAGACCATCGAATCAGTCTGCAGTCCACGAATGTCCGGCGCACCACGATCTTCTGTACGGGAAGTCCTTTTTGTGGAATTTGCGCGAACAGCATGCAAACTTTGCCATGCACTCAAGACTCCAGTCCTGGAGCGTGGTTGTCGCTGGAATGGCGAATTTTGGAAACGAATCGTGGCACAGCGTCCTCTGTCAAGCCTGCATGCGTCAGGCGAACGTTCCGAGGTGCAGCTTGCCGCTTGCTGGACACCAACAGCTGCCCACCACAATAGGATGCAGCTCCAGTGTGCTGACCAGAGGCTTGGGGCGTTCGACCCGCCGTTTGCACGACGGTAAGCTGCCTTCTGCAGGTGGAAGACCTGGAGCATGAGTGAGATTTTCAATTGCATAAGCAAGCGTTAACAACCGAGAGCCGATAGCTTACGTCTTCATCAATTCGCATTCAAAATTCGGCTCAGGCCTTTTGAAACCGGTCACGTACCTGATGCCAATCGCGGCGACTGATTGCGCACTGATAGTATACCTTGGAACAACGAGCTCCCAACTCTACTTCCCAAGAGCCGAAACAGACAGCCCCCGCGCATGTGCAGAGACAAACCTTAGGAACTTGCGTGCGCTGAGGACTTGAAGTTCGTCTGGAGTGATTAAAACTTAAAACGGAATCTTGAGTTGTGGAGTGTACCTGCCCAAGGAAAGTGACCAGCTCGAAACTACCAGTACGAAGAAGCCAGATGTGCATAGATGTGCAACTTTCTGCCGAAAGGCCAGTGGGCGGCCATCCATCTGGCTGTAGATCTTTACGTCTTCGTCCAGACTGGCCATGAAGTCTTGGAGGTACAAGGCCAAGTTAAACTGTTCGCCGGACGATCCTGTGATGGCAGCATTAAGAAAATCGAAGCAGTCCTGGAATCCACAAACTGGGCTGACGGAGCTGTGCTCCTGTGAAGCGTCGCCACTTCGGGAAGCCAATGGCTTCTCCGGCCTGGCAGGCATCTGCCACTGCCCGAGCAACAAGGCATGACCGCAAAGAACTCGTAGTGTTTTTATGCCCCCCCCCCCTCTGCAAGCTTCTGCCTGGATGCCGATCGACTCCGTGGAGTCCTTTCGTGCGTGAAATGCTCTGCTGCCAAACTGCAACACGAACCGACAGAAACCCCGCAGGCAGGGAAGGATCCTCGCCGGCCGGAAGTAGTGGGGGACCTCTTTTGGTGCATGAAATGGCGAGGACCTGAGGCATCACCAACACTTCGAGGGCCCAAGCGGTGGCATGCATTTCCAGGTTCGCGGATTTTAAGACAAGCTTGGGCTCAGATTGTCGTGATAATTACAGCACATGCTGGACTGGCCAAACAGTTCCATGAGAAACACTCGTTGGCTGGTCTCCACAATCCAGCTTAAATGCGGGGGTGGTGTCATCTTATATGTTTAGCCGTTCACCGCCCGGCTGCAACGTAGTGCTCCTCGTCCAGCTTGCGAAGCTCTGCAATACCCGGTCTGTTCAGTAACCATTGGATGCACCTCTCTGCCAAGTGGGCTAGCCGCACGATGTGCGGCAAAGCCCAACCTGCCCACTTCCACCTCTGTCGGTGCCAGCTTCGAGGGACGACAACCAAAGCACACACCCTGCAAAAGCAGCAACAGTATGGGCACGATTCAAGCCGAAGGTGCTGTGCATGAGGAAGAACAAACATAACTGTCACCGAGAATTCGGAAGAATCTGCTGTGGGACGGGTGATGAACACCCCCTCCGAAACTCCATCACATTCCATATGTGAGTTGTCCATTCGTCCTGAGTTCAGCTGCAGAGCTACCATGTCCGACTGTGTAGTGTAGCCAGACTTCGGGACCCTGTAACCCAGCAAAAAACTCAAGAGAACTCTCCTCCAACGTTCTGCAGAGCATCCAGCATACACAGAGTCCCCCTGTTCTGGAAAGTCTCGCTTCAGCTTGTGATGCCCCAGCGTCGGAGTATCCGTGCAGAAAAACCTATTCCTTGCCACATCCGAAGGTGCAACTTCAAGAATGAACCACTGGGCAGCGGACACTGAGAAAGTGAAAAGCTTGCTATTCTCGCACCAGGTACGCAGATGATCCAGCAAAGCTGCCGAAAAACAGGCAGCAAAGCTTCAGCAGTCCTCTTCAAACATGTGCTGTTTAATAGCTGTTTAAGGTCCATAATAGCTCCCCAGCCCTGCGCCCAAGCTGTTGTTCACCGGCTTGATCCGTAAGACGGTCGAGTTGAAAGCTCATCCGCGACTCGAAGCTGCAACACATGACGAGAAGCGTTACACATGATGATGATCCTTATGTGGTTACAGGCTGGTGATAATCTAGAGGAGTGAACTTAGCAGCACCAAAATTCTCGGCACGGCTCCAAACTGCTGGAAGCGCCAGAAAATGCCATCTCCGGGCGCGTTGGTTTCCACAAGGTCCATGCTGTGGCCGGGGACTGGCGAAATCCTAAGGTGAGTGGTGGCCTTTGATCGCAAGTATGGCTTCACATGCACCGGCACCTGAAATACCCGAAACGTCTGAGTAGTGAGTAGCAACTATGCTGCACTACATGGGCCATTACATGTACTGGCACCCTGGCATCGTGGCAACTACGCAGCGTAAGTGCGGACATGCAGCTCCTTCTGGTACTGCGCTCTGACTTCGGGCCGCACGAGCAGATGGCTGGGATTCTGCGGTGGGTCGCGGATCGCCACTCGTGTCAGGACAAGCCGCACCATCTGCCGATGCCCAGAACACTCCCGATGCGCCAACTTCACCTGTGAGCATGCCTATGCCGCCTATGCCCTGGGCTCTCTCGTTTTTGTGGGCTGTTCACACACGGGCTGCTTCCATGCATTGGAAGGAAATCGCGGACAGCCTGCTTTTGTCAGCGTTCCTCGTACTTGCATCAACTATCGCACCCTCACTCGGGTTCCTGACCCCTCACCCGGGCCTAAATCAGTTTCAACTACAGTCGTGCAGAACTCTCCATTTCGTACGTGGCCAGATCCGAGACCAGTTTTCCTCTCAGTCGTCGTCCCAAGGCTTGGACAGCACCGAAACCTTCAAACCAAGATCCTGCCCCCCCCGAAAGGTATCGCACATGCCGGGGGTCGCAACTTCTCGCCCAAGAGTCGCAGAAACAACAACCAAGATGACAAGACACTCTGCGATCGTTCAACAGGAGTGTCCAGTTCTCGTCTGACATGCATTGTGCGGCCAAGTCCATCCTCGGTTGGAATGAACAAGAAGTATATGATCATACACACGTTTGCATGGGTCTCCGTGTGGGTGTGTGTGTGTGTGCACAGTCACAGTCTATTAAACAATAAACAGACCAGCATGTGCACATCCAAATATGCAAGCACACAAACACATGCGTGAATGTATATGCGTATTTTTGGCACTCGCACTCGACCAGGTCAGGCGAGGTGTGCATGCATGCATATGCAAACATACAAGCGTACAACTATTGCAATATCTGAGCTTGTAAAAAAGTGTACGAATATATACGACAAAAAGACATGTATACACATGCATATACATATACACATGTTATACAGACACACATACATATTATATAGACACACACACACCTATGTAGTTGGACTGCGGCGCGTACCCGCGCGTGTAGTTTCAGCCGCTTTCGGAAGATTTTGGGGGTTCGGGGTT
>CAJNJA010014012.1:0-12400 GCA_905231915.1 Symbiodinium necroappetens | reverse complement strand
CTGCATCATATATATATATATATATTTGTGCCCTGGATTCCCAGAGAGTTTTTCCAGCGCTACCCAACGACACCACCACGGCCGCCACAACCACCAGCAGCAGCATGAGCATCAGCATGGTATCATCATCATCATTATGATGATGATGATGATGATGACGATGATCAGCATCATCGTCATCACCAAGACCATGTTCTTGTTCATCAGTTATCATCATCATCATCATCGTCATCACCTTCATCATCAGAGCAACGCCTCGTTGGCGCCCACAGGCGGCCTCTTCGTCGCCCTCTCGAAAGCCACGCTCCTTGCCGCCTCGGTGGTTGGCGGTGCAGGGCTTTCGTTGTCCTTACGGTTTTAGCGTCGTGGTTTACCGTAGTGCAGGATCTGGACAGTGTAATCAAGTTTTTCGATCCCAAAATCCAAAGCTCAGCTCCTAGGTCTTGAAAACTTCAGAGTGGCTATCCGAGGGCCACAGGACCTTACCCGCTCCCAACCTGCCTTACACCAGAGAGGCTGAAGTTCATGGGGTTTAGGGTTTAGAATATCGGCGAGGATGTGTTTTTCCAGCACTGAGGTTTAAGTCTTTGGAAGGCTTTGGAGGAGGCTCAAGAGCCAGCTGCAAATGCCGACCGTTTGGGTTGAGGGTTTACGGGGGCAGCATCGTGCTGCAGAGACTCCACAACTTGTGAAGCAGTTCAGACCCAGTTGTTTTTATTTCTCAATTATGAGAGGTCTCAAAGCCAGGAGTTTATTCTGAACCCCGAACCCTACTAGGGCCACTACGGTTTCAGGTGCCTGTCAAAGACGCCAGGATAAAGCTCAGAAGCTCCCGAGGAAAGACCAAGAAGAAGCGGAAGAAGAAGAGTTCGACGTCCTCCAGCTTCTCGGGCGATGAGCTTTGCGGGCGTAATTTGGATCTGTACAGCTTTCGTGGGGGTGTCTTCGGCGAGGAGCACAAACCCCCTTATGTATGATAGTTTGTTGCTAGCTACTACTAATGCCACTGTTTGTTTGCTGGTTGCTTCATACAATCCTACCATCAATGGTTAACAGCCTTGCAGCTGCTGCTGGTTGGTGGCTCCTAGAATTGGTAGCTAGCAGTAGCACGCCCTTACAAACCTTATATCGCTGTCTAAAACCTATTCTGGCAACTAAGGCTCCTGTATTCAGCGCGATCAAAGCCCATTATGAGACCTGCGGGAAATCATGCAAACACCTGTTGTCGAATTGTTAAAATCAACTTCGTGATCTCCTTGGACTCCTCGTTTGCCTGCCCCCGCTATAGAACCCCTTAGCAAGAATCCTAAATCTTTACAGCGGTCAAGCCTCACACCCAAAACTAACCCCGAGTCTTCCATCCTTAAAAGAGCCTGAAAGACCTCTTCAAAAGCTCCTTAAACCCCAAAGGAAAGAATCCAAGAAGCCGCCAAACCCAAGCCTGCCTCCTGAACGCCGGAAGGCATCTATCAAGCTGTGCAAACCCTTTGGTGGCTACATAAAGCCTGCAACAATCCGGTTCTAATCAATGAGACCCTCCTATGCCCTACCCCCCCCTGAGACCCTGAACCCCTCAACTCCAAATCCTGCTGCCTGAAGGAGACCTTTTCAAGACCCGTTCAATACCTTCACCGTTTGCACGACCCCTATGCAACCCGTACAAAACCGCCGTTACAGAGCCCTAAACTACTCAATAACACCCTTGCTCACCTGAACCCTAAGCCCTAAACGCCCGACTTATCCTAAACCTTACATAAACCCAAGGATCCCGAGCCTCCAAGCTTGTTTCACTCAATCGACCCAGGGCCAGATGCCTCGCCGAGACCCTAAAAGTAGAAATCCTAGACACCAAAGCCCCAAAGCCTTAAATCCTAAAGCCCCGTATAAACACTAAAATAAAATCCCTAAAATAAACTGTCAAGTCCTAGCACCCTCAAGCAATACAGCCCCTTAAAACCCTACTCTGTACCACCGGCTCCTCTTCCAAGAAGCCGAAAAATCCTAAACCCTGAAGCCCCAAATCCTTAAGGTCCTAAACCCTCAACCCCAAACCCTAGCACCCCCGGCACCCAAGATTCCGCCTGACCAAAATTATTAAGATAGGGTCCCCTTTAAGGGTACTACATGGTTCTATAGTGGGGCTCCTCTTACAGGTACTACAGGGTGCCCATTCAAGGAACCCCTTTCAAAAGGAACCCTTGGAGGGACCCCTCAAAAGAACCGTTAAAGGAACCCTCTTCGGGTTCCTAAACCCAAGACCACTAAACCCCCAAACCAGCAACCCCTAAGCCATAAACCCCCTAAACCCTAAGGCCCTCAACCCTAAACCTCTAAACCCCATATAAGACCCTAAACCCCTATAGACCCTAAACCCCAAGCCCTTCCTTTCAGGGAACCCCCCCGAGGGGCCTCCCAGGCTCGTCCTCTTCCAGCAGCTCCGCCTCAAAGCCTCCACCGGCTTGGCCCGGCCTCTCCGCAGACTTCGGCGCAGTGAAATTTTAGGGGTTTAGGGGTTTTGGGGTTTTGGGGGTTTAGGGTTTAGAGGTGAGTGGCTGTAGGGGTTTAGGGGTTTTGGGGGTTTGGAGGTTTAGGGGTTTAGGGTTCCGGGTCGTAGGGGTTTAGGAGTTTAGGGGTTCAGGGTTTGAGGTTTACGGTGGCCTCAGTATGGGTTTACTGAAAGGGGTTCAGGGTTTAAGGTTCAGGGTTTCGGGGTTAAGGGTTGCAGGGGTTTAGGCTAGGGGTTTAGGGTTTCGAGGTTTGGGTTGAGGGGGTTTGGGGTTGAGGGGTTTGGGATTGAGGCATTTTAAAGGGAGTTCTTGTACGATCTGGTACAGGGTTTATGTAGGGATTTATTGCAAGGGATTTATGTAGGATGTAGAACAAGGTGTTTTGTCAGTTTTTGTAGGGCTTTACAAGGTTGTAGAATGTTTGTTGCTATGTGGGAAAAAGGGGTTATGTGCATGTGTGTGTGTGTGGGGATGTGGATGTGGATGTTGTTGTTCTGATGTTCTGAGGGTTTTATTAAAATGTTGTTGCCAAGGTCTTTGCAAATGTTGATAAAAGTCTCCAGGGTTCGGCATATACAGGGTTACCTGAGGGATGCCAGTAGAAGCCAAAGCTCGGTCTCAGCCCTGCGAACCTCACACATCAAAGCCTTACATCGATACCTGTGATCATCCGGAGAGCCTAGCCTTGAGCGCATGTTTCGTGATAGGCAGGATGAGGAACCCTTACATTCATCAGTTTTCCTAAACCCTAAACCCCAATAAACCCTAAACGCTAAAACCCTAAACCGTAAACCCCTAAACCCCAACCCCCAAAACCCTAAACCCTAAACCCCTATAATCCCTAAACCCTTCAAGGGGTTCTTGGGCATTCTGGGTCTGGGGAACCGAGGCTACTGGCCTCCTGTGGCAATGCCCTATGCGTGGCCGGGTCCTCCCCTCGGCTTCCGGTGCGTTTGGTGGGTTCGGGCCACTTTACAGATTGTGTGTGTGTATATATATATATATGTATGTATATGTATATGTATATGTATATATATATACAAACAATAATATTTATACTATATAGTTTCATAGTATATATTCAACTATGTATGAAATGCGTCATGTGCTTAAGGTTGGGGGCTTCCAAGGTCTGGGACTTGGGTAGCCACAGGGTTTAGGGCTATGAGTCGGTGCTTCAAAGGTTTAGGACTTGGGGTTATACGGGGTTTGAGGCCTATTGAGGTTTTTTGTGCCACAACAGTTCAGGGCCGTGGGGCCTTGGCAGGTTCAATCTAGGATTTTGGGCGCTCGCGCGGCCAGGCAAGAATTTGCTTCGGAGAGTTCCTGGTTGAATAGTTTCTGTGGAAGACGTTGCTGAAGGCTTCGGCGATTGAGGGGCGTGGGTTCAGGGCTGAGTAGTTGCGATGAATGAGGCTTAGGTCGCAGGGGCGCAGGGTGGCAGTTGCAGGATTCATATCCGTGTTGCCCGAAGTCCTGCTGCCGCCAAAGCATCCTGCCTGTTCCTGAGTGCCCTTAATCGTGCCACAGTGTCGTTCGAAGTTTTGCGCTCATGGGTTGGTCTTTTCGCCTCAGATGGGCCCCTGCACTGGCTCTGGGTTATGTATGGCTTGGACTGCACGGTGCCCTTTCACTGCTTGTGGTCTGCGCTTGGTCAAGGGACGCTTAGCCACACCAGCAGCCCTAAACCCTAAACCGTGGGATCAATCGCCTCAGTCTCCGCAGCCGGTATGTCATAACTAGGCTCAGTTTCGGCCATATTCAATAGAAGGGTCTGGGCTATGTGGTACTAGTAATCTAGCTACTAGTCACTAGTCCCTATGCAAACCCTACTTCGAAATCTCCACCATGCCCCATTTCGAGTATTATAAGGCCGCTATATGAGGGTCAAGTTCACGGTCTCATTTGCACCTTGAAGGCTCACTAAGAGTTCAATAGCAGAGCACTCGTCTTTTCATTCAGGGTTAGGGGTTCGCTTGGGTGTGATCTCCTAGGGTACAATCCATACCCATAGGCTCCTTGGTAGTTCCTTTTTGGGGTTACCTTATAGCACTCTGAATATGAACCATAAAAAGGAACTACTTAGGAGCCTATGGGTAAGCCCAAGTCCGGACCCCGTCAAGCCTAAAGCCACACGTGCTTCAATTGCAGAATCTGCAGCCTTCGCCCACGGTACCCTAAACCCTAAAACCCTAGCCATGCGTGACGGAATTGTGTGGAGCCTTGCCTGCTTGGTGCGAGTGTGAGAGTCGAAAACCCTAGCCGGGCCTCTGAGACTTGCACTCAGAGCTGGACGTGTTTGCAGCGGGCCAGCCTAAATCAGCCCTCCCGAGGCCTCATACACCCTAGAAAGCCTCAACCAAACAGCCCTGAACTCCAAACCCCAAGCCCCACGCCCTAACCTCAAATACCCGAAGCCCTATAAACCCTAAACCCTAAACCCTAACCTTAAGCCCCGGACCCAGCTGCTGGAGGTTATGGCTGGCCGGGCTACGGCTGGCCTCCGCCCGGCCCGCATCCCGGAGCGATGCCCCCGGCAGCTTCTGGAGGCGCGGGTTCAGGATTAAGGGGTTTAGTGGTTTAGGGTTTCGGGGTTTAGGGTTCAGGGTTTTGGGGTGTTGGGGGGATGGAGGGGTGGTCGAAACTGGCTAGTCTTGAGCCCATTGGAAAAAGGGTCTGGGAGGATCTCTTTTCTGTAGTGCTCCATCGACCCAGTTGGGCTTATAGTTATTATATTCATCGGGTTTCAGGACTTAGGCTTAAGGAAAATCGCCTTCGGCATTAGGAAATTCGGGCTTGTGGACTTTTCTGAGTTAGGTCTCCGGGTATTGCGAGGTTTGGTAGGGTCGTTGGGTTTTTGCAGTAGGAAATCCACTGCATGCTATTCGCCGAAAAGCCTCTGCAGCAGGTGCCGTAAGGTTCGAAACTGATTGTCTGAGCGCCCCAATTGCAAACCATGGGCGACATCAGCACTAAGCATCCCGTTTCTTGGTATTTTGTGTAAAACCGTAAACCCGACGCCCCAACCACAGCCCAGAGGCAGAGGGGGTATTGCGGGCCCACTATAGTGGCGGCGAGTGTCAGGGTCTACACCAGCCGTCACGACCGGGCACCGAGTGGCTAGGGTTGCAAATTTACTCAAGGCCCCAATTAAGGTACGAATTATACCCCAACTTTTTGAGTCCTCTACGCCTTAAGACCCTGTCGAAACCTATTAGTCTACTTTAGCCTTACTTGTCTCAGGGTTTTATAATGCCCAAATCCCTGTAAATCCCTATTCTAAATATCGTAGCACCCTTTTTTTGGTGAAACCCTGGCGGTGCCCGCACATGGCGCCCTCTTGGGCAACCTTGTTAAGTCTTCCAGGGGCCTCGATACCCATAGGCCCCTCAGTAGTTCCTTTTGGGGATTACCTTGTAGGAATCTAAATATAAACCACAAAGAGGAACTACTTAGTGACCTCTATACTAGGCGGAACTTCAACAGTGGCAGGCCGCCGCGAGCCCAGCAGGAGCCGGTCCAGCAGGTCTCCGGAGCCGGAAAAGGTCGGGCGCTGCAGGATTAGGATTTAGTGGGTGCCTGGTTTAGGTTTTGGGTTTAGGGGTTTAGGGTTTAGGGTTTAGGGTTTACAGGGTTTAGGGTTTAGTGGGGTTGAGTGATTCAGGGGTTTGCAAGGGTGTTCGTGGTATTTTTAGTGACTTTGGTGGTTTAAGGATTTCAGGGTGTAGGGCTCAGGATTTCGGGCGAGCAAAGGAGCTGTGGCTAAAAGTGTGTACCAGCATAGTTAACAGAGCTTAAAGAGCCCCTGGCCTTATGCTGCCCTTATAAATCGCCGGTAAGAAGGTCCTACAATGGCTCTGGTGCGGTTTTGACCAGGTTCGAGAGGGGGTTTCAGACAGTCACAGAGCAGTTCAGAGCAGTCCCTGACGCATGCAGTGTGAGGTCTATAATCGGGTTTGGAATCTGTTCATGGCATGGTGTCTCAGTGGTGCGCACGGTTTTAAACTCAAGATCTACGGGTTGATGGTTCTCATGTTGTCGTATCTAGAGCTTTGATGCAGTTTACACTTGGCTGCCTTGTTATCTTGTCACAGGATCCCAACTTTGTTCCTAACCATGCGCAGTCTTGGTTCCGTACAGGAGAAGGAGAAAGAAGATGTTGCCATCTTCTTGGATACCGGTGTGGAGGACCGCTTCGGGCTTCTTGAAAGTAGGCGGGTCCTTACAATCATGGTCCTGCATATATAGGAGTCGATAATATCTAGTACTGTAAAAGTGTTCCTGACGGGGTCCTATCCTGACTACACTATACTATACCGGAAAGCAAATTTGTTCTTCCTGATGCTCTGTGGTAGTGTTTGTCCATGCTCCGAGACTCCCTGGCTTCTTGAGGGTGCAGCAACTGCAAGAAAGATTCAGATTGCTTTTGAGGCAAAATGACATGCAGACCCCGGGTGTACGCACCCCTCACCTTAGATGACACTACCGGTTGTTATGGCCCTGCCAAGTTGGTTGCCCTCACGCAAGAGATTCATAAATCAGGGATCTACATTACGGTACCTGGCAGAAAGATACCGATGCCCTCAACGGATATTTACACCAGGTTTACGTGTTGATGGCAAGGCTCCGGTCCGGGAAGCACTACGAGAAAACTAAGGGCCGACGCCACAAGGTCGGTGCATAAAAGAGGAGGCACCAGCTCTGCTGCATTCGCTGTCCAAGCATATGGTCACACGTGTTACTGCCGCAACTACATAAGTGCTAAATGCTAACACCCCTGAACAATCCTGGAGCGCCCAAAGGTAGCAGTCCCCGCGACTGCACAGTCCCCCATGCTCGAAGGACACCGTCGCCGTGCCAAAGTCTTTCATCGCCCGCGTCATTGGCAAGAAGGGCGCCACGATAGCTGAGGTGGCCTGTTGCACAGTTGAGTTCAAGGGCTTAGGGCTTTGTGGTTTACGGTTCAGGGTCTGCGGTTTAGGGTGTCAGGTTCAAGGGTTCATGCAGGGTAGCTAGATGAAGCGCCAACACGGGGAAACCGTCTTCTAGGCCCGATCTACGTGGATACGTTATTGCGAGAGGCATCATTCTCATTTTGGGTCGGGTTTTTCTGCGACATCTATCAACCTCTTCGAAATCCTCACAATTATCATTAGGTGTAGTAAAGCAGCTTGGTCACTGGGGAGTTTCTGATCAGTTGCTCGTTGGGCCCTTGGGAACTGTCCTTTTGGGTTTAGGGCTTAACGCAGGGTCGAGTGTTCACTTGGTTCCCAGCAGAGGCAGGCCGGGTGCAAAAGGGCCCAAAGGGCATAATGAAGGGGGCCATTTCCCTCATACACCGGTACGCGAAGCTTGTTATTACATCCCCTAACCCCCCAGGTACCTACTACATGGGGTACTAGAGCCCCTAAGGCCCTATATAGTAGGTACCTGGGGGGTTAGGGATCATTAGTGGAGTAGATGATAACTCGGTGCTTGCGATCCGACTTCCGAGGTGCGGGCCAAGAGCGGCGCTTGGAAAGTGGATGCCAGGGACCAGAGCCACGCGGTACATCCTTAATAATATAGAAGCCGAAATAAATACCAACATTCTTCCCTAGGGTTCCTTAAACTATATATAGTTCGACTATGAGGAGCCCAAGACCCTGATCCCGAAGCATTGTCGACATACATATAGTGGTTATAACTATAATATATGATAATCAAGGGTGATCAAGGAGGGCCCCGGAACCTGATTAGACGAACCCTTTTTTGGTGAGCTTTCCAGTAGTAGATCCCACCGCATGAGGTACCGACCCTTGCCAAGTGAAGCTCCAGGGCACGCCGGAGGCCTGTGGAGAGTAGACCTTATAACCTACCAAGACCTACTTTTTCCGTAGGTTCTTATTCTAAACCCTACTATGGAATTTATGGGGACCCCACAACAAAAGTAGGTTTGGGTAGGATAAAGGGAGAACTGGAGCCGGAGTCCCGCACACCGCAAGGACGGGTTTTTGTAGCGGGCCGAGGCTTAGATCCTCGATTGCGCATGTGTTGGGGAAGGGAGCTATATTCGAGGGGTCTGGGGAATTCTTTTTCGGGTTTGCGAGGCTGCCCGGGATGCCGCGCATGAGCCCTTTTCATCCAGGACACTGCTGTTCTGAGTTGTGTTGCGGAATGCCTCAAGCCCTACTGCAGCATACGGACTCTTTGAAGACTCCCTGTTTTAAATCAACCTCATGCGCATCGGCGGACGGATGTGGGTAGGGGTAGGGCTTGTTCGCTGGACTCACCGTACTCATTCCCTGAAAGGGCTGCCAACTCGGATTCGGTCTAAACACGCACACACCAACTAAAACAGCGAATGTCGGTTGTACAGCGTTTAATTGTGCTGCTTCTGACTCGAACACAAACAAACCACTTTATGCCAAGAGCCTTATGAACCCGAAGAGCCTAAACCTAAACCCCTTGGCCCCAAATCTAACCCTAAATAACTTAAACTTAATCCTGCACCACGAAATCAGCATGGAAACCTTTATAGAAGCAGTAGAAGCTTATAGTCCCCTATAATCGTGGCCCTTGTCGCAGCGCTCTCAAGATCTGTCTTTACGTAAAGGAGCCTGAATCCTTGCATTCTTGCCCAGGCCCTGCACTGTCGCACTTGTTTTGGCAGAGAGCCTATTTCATAGTTTGGACCCGAGAGCAAGAAAAGACATTTAGCCAAGAAAAGTTATTACAATCTAGGGTTTGGGTAAATCACCCCTATTGTTTACCCTTGAACCCAAAGTCTGACCGTGTAAACTATAATCACCCTAGGCCCTAAACCCTAATCCCTAAAGCCCTAAGCCCTAAACCCTAAAGCCCTATAAACCCTAAACCCTATAAACCCTAAACCCAATAGACCCTGAACCCTAAACCCCCCTGCTCGCAAGGCTGTGAAGAAAGCGCGAGAGCTGATCCTGGAGCTTTGCCAGCATCGCACGATGGTTACACATCAGGGCTGTTCCAAGCTTCGGAGACTTCGGGGTTTCACAAAGGCCACAGGGTTTATAGGGTTTAGGCCTTAGGGTTTATAGGGTTAAAGGGTTTCGTACAAAAAATAGGGGTTGTTCTTTTGCCTTTTACCTCCTATTAAAACCGCTAAGCTTCTTTAGCAGACGGCATTCAGTCAAATCTCGCGGCGCGGGTAGCGCCTGTCGTTTGTTGAACGCTCTTCTTCTAGAGCAATCAAAAGCTTAACCTTTGATTCGATCTCAGAACTCAGCAACCCCCAAACCCTGTAGGACCCAAATCTTCAAGTGGGGATGGACAGCGTCTGGCATCTGCGAGCTTCCAGACCTTAACTCCCAACTTTCATACAGGCTTACCTAAACCCTGTATCCTAAACCCCCAAACCCAACATCCTAAGCCCTAAAACTACATAGGGATTTCAAGATGACCTTGCTGCTGCTATGAAGGTTTAGGTTTTCGGGTTTTTCTGTTTTGGGCGGGGGGTTCCGGGGTTCAGGTCTTCGGCTCGCGTCTCACCAGGTTCAAAAGTCTCTGTCCAAAGCAAGGAAACCGCTGAAACCTTTAAACTTAAACCCTGAAACCCCGAAACCCTTAAGCCCCAAGCCCTAAGACCCGAAATCCTAAGCCCTAAGCCGAGGAGTTGCTGAAACCTCTCCGGGAGAAGCATTCGGAGTCGGAGTTCGTCGACATCTCCCAGGGCCAGATCGGCAAGGCGATCCCCCCTTTGTTTTGAGAGGGGCGTAGTGGGATGAAGGTGTGGGGAATTTGGGCTTCTAGTGTCGTTTAGGGCTCTTACAAAGGGTTTATAGTTATAGAGTTTTAGGGCTTATAAGGTTTAGGGATTCGTGGGGCAGCAGGAGATCAGATCTCAACGACATGTTTTGGCATGTTACAGGGGCTTTGCGAGTCCGCTGAGGGCTTGGATTTGCAGCTGTACAGGTCGAGGGTCTTACGAACGCTTTAGGTAGGCGTCGAAGCAAGACGGTACCCCCAAGACCTCCACTACCACCCAACACACGGTGATTTCTGCGGGGTCACATCGGAGCTTGAAGGGGTCCTGCAATCGAAAGCCTCAAAGAGTCGAACTTGTGTGTCCCGATTTCCGACATTCCTCCTGATGATGCGCACGCTCTTTAACTTCGCCCCTCTTCAGCCCTGAGCCGGTATAGGACTCCCTGTTCAAGAGTTCCCTACTTACGCNNACCTAAACCCTCAAAAAGTAGGTAAACTAATGGCCCAAAACCTCTAAAAGGCTATTACTCTACATACTCTTGGGGCCCAGGTAAACACTCTAAGACCCTAAGGCGCCTAAGCTCCAAGTCTCAAGCGCTACGCCCTGTACCTGCAACCGCCCCAAGCCTTAAAGGAATGGCGTATAGGAGCCCCTTATATAAGGAACCCAACTGGTATAGGAACCCTTAAAGGCCTCAAACGGCTGCAGAGGCACCTTTTAAAGAACCTGTAAAAGGTTCCCTGAGGGGAACCCGTGAAGCAACTTTAGGAGCCCGGATGGGCCTTAGTGAGTGAGTGAGTGTCGACTAGCACCTGCGGTGCAGCCTACCTGGTTACCTCCCACGGCTCCGAAACGGAGAGGAATTAAATGCGACATGTAAATTCGGCATTCTACGAGCCCTTAAAGGAGAATACCTGCAGCTATAGTAATTCGACAGCAGCAGAGGATGCTGGTCATACACACGGACCGTCTCGCTTCGGTGCTGGACTTTGGCGCAAAAACCACTTGATTCCGGCGCTGATACCTTGGTATCAGGGTTTAGGGTTTAGGTTTTAGGGCGCAGTGCCTGAAGTGCACACGTTGGGGCACAAACAGCTGGCTGGCCGGCGCTGCTTTGGTGGCGATGCATCACCGTTGATGCACGGTCTTCTTGCAGGGGCAGGTCTCTGTTGCAAGCGTAGGGCATAAGTACTGTAACCCTAAACCCTATAAACCTTAAACCCTAAACCCTAAAAACCCTAAAAACCCCCTAAACCCTAAACCCTAGGTGTTGGCATCACAGGGAGAGCGTTTAGAGTTTCGGGTCAGCCCTGGACTTTACCCTTGGCGCTCGGGATCCCTTAACGCCTCAAGGCCTAAAAGGCACCCCTTTGTCTCCAAGGAAGCCGAACAGGGACCCCCTGTGTAGGAACCCCCTCTCAAGGACCTCAGAGCCTCCACCCCATAAATGCCCTGAAGCCTACACCCCTCTCATAAACCCTGACGGAGCCCTTTTTTATGGAGCTCTCAAATCTATAAACCCCATGCGCCCTAAACTCAAAAGGCCCGAAGGAGCCCTTGTAAGGGGCGTCATTGTCGCAGGTCATCGGCCTGAAAGGCGCTCGCGTGCACGAGCTCGAGGCGAGAGCGGGAGCTTCTTGAAGCCAGGGCTTCCTTTAGTGTTTTGGGCTTAGGGTTTAGGGGTTTAGGGGTTTAGGGTGGGGGTTCTGTAGGGTTTTGGGAATAGGGTTTAGGGCGTAGGGCTGAACTTGTACACAGTGTTAGTTGTCGGGTTTTTTCTTGTGGTACCATGGAGGTTTAGGCTAGGGGGTCGTTGAAACTGCACGGAAGAGGTTCCTTGCATGGATTTGTAGGGGTTCTATTTGAGGTCTTGAATTTAGTTTGAGGTTTGAGGCTTCTTTGCCCGGCTCCTCTTAGGTCCTCTTCGGGTGCGATAGAGGTTTCGGTTGTCCTGCAACGGGACCTTGTCAACACGAGGTTCCTGGCCTGCAGCGCGAAGATTTTATGTAACTGGGTAGTTCTCTCAAGTAGGGTCCCTTTTGGGGTTCTTTTTATCAGGGTGCCGTACTTTATTGGGGACTTAAAAGGAGACCCCATAGAGCCCTAATTTTAACGCTACGCCGCCCGCCTCGGCTGCTGAGGGGCAGAGGGCACGGGACACACGTCGGTA
>CAJNJA010014011.1:0-12401 GCA_905231915.1 Symbiodinium necroappetens | reverse complement strand
AGAGAGAGAGAGAGAGAAAGGGAGAGCGAGATAGAGAGGAGCCTGTACCATCGGACAATATTGACGGCTGTTCATGTTGTCACGGTTCTCCTCCATCTCCATAACGGGGCATCGACTGCTGCGATTCTGTGTTGAGGAGGTTGTTCATGACAGTGAGGATGAGACTGAGCGCGGTGGTGGTGAGGATGAGGAGTGTCGGCTTGGGAATTATCTTCGCTTGAGTGTCATCACCATTTTTCATGCAGTCCTGTTTCTATAGATAGCATGTCCACTATGACTATGAGCTCCCCTAAGCCCTCAGCTCTTGAAGCAAAAACCCAAGCCCCACGCTGCTCCTCTTGCGTTCGGGCAGCGTGTTGCGAGGCGCTGGCGCTGTGCTTGGCGGCGTGCCTTCAGAAGTACCAGCTCAGCCTCCGTTTCAGGGTTTGTGTCGGTGGCCGGCCTGGGGTCGGGTTGCGTTGAATTCATGGCTCTTGCAGCATGCAATAAAGGCTCCATGGAGTTTTGGATCTTTGTCGAGGCCTGGTATTTGCAGTAACGCGAAGTTAAGATTGGTGAGCTGCGCTCAGCACTCCAACCTCTAAGTCCTCGGAGCCTTGACCAGAAGCAGCCAGACTAAGCACAAAAACAACAGAAGGCTCCTCTGACCTTGGACTTTTGGGTGTCCGACGCCGTAAACCCTCGAAGAGCGGGCCCTTCAGCCTCTTTTATGAAGCAGTGATCTACATAAACCCGAAGTCCCCTCGCCTTCAGCCTTGACCCCAGACCCTCAGACGCCTGAGCTCTTAAGTTCTTAAAAACACCCAAACCCCAAATCCCCAAACCCTGCGTAAAACTCGAAACACAACGAATTCAGACCCTATACAAACCCTGTTCACATAACCGTATGACACCCTGCAACACCCCGAACCGAAGAACGTGCCTTGAAGCGCTCCAGCTCCTGCTCCAGATTTCGGATCATCCTTGGCGTCATCCGACCCGAAAGAGTTGAGGGCTTTGGGGTCTAAGGTTTTTGGCGTTTGGGCGTCTAGGTTTTCGGAATTTGGGTTTAGGGTTCGGGTTCAGGATCAAGTGTTAAAACATCTGGCGTTCAGGGGATTGGGAGCCTACAGTTGTCATTACCCAACGGTCTTACTGTTTGGGGCCTTTCCTTTATGTTCGCCCTATTTTCTGAAAGTTCCGGTTCTGACAGAAAGGCTGGGGGATTCAGGGCTTTAGCATCCTGGGATTCAGGGGTAGGGTTTCGGGATTTGGGGACTTATTCGGACCCCATCCGAAACAGCACCCAGCAATCCCCGGATCTATCGTAGACAGCCCTCTTTCAGGAGAAGCCTCCGCCCCCGGAAGCCATAGTGTCGGGGCCTTTCAATAATTAGCATAGGGTTTTGGGGCTCTTTCATTATCATGATAGTATATGATATTCCCCCAAAACCACATTCTAAGGGCTAAGGCCCCTTTCTCAAACAGCCCTCAGCACTGCCCCAGTCCTTCAGCGTTTCAGGCTCCCAAATTCCACATTCCCTCCCCTAAAGCCCTAATACCCTAAACCCTGATATAGGGGCCTTGGTAATTACCCATACTATTTTGGGGGCTCCTTATTAGAAGTATTAACATAAGATACCCCAAAACCCTATTCTACTCATTAAGGCCGAGGCTGAAGCAAACCTAAAGCTCGTCCGAGCTGCAGAGCCTGCTTCTCAATGAGCTGCCACTGCTCCTGCGCCTGGCATTGCCGTGCCCAGCCCTTAATGTCACAATTAGGACGGGGTTTCGGGATAACTTATAACTGTCTGAAGCCCTCTACAAACCTTACTTGGCAGCCCCAAACAGCGCCAAAAAAAGAGGTTGTTCACCATGTATTGCAGGGTCGAGCGCCTCAGAAACCCCTACATTTAGAATCACAGTGGGACTTAGGAGTTTGGGCACAGGGTTTAGGCAGGGTCTAGTTTGTTTACGCAGCCAATCGGATTCTTGCTAAAGGGATTCCAAGCTTCACTGCTCCCAGTGCTGCCCCAGTAGCTGTTGTAGAAGGGTTTTTGGAGTTCGTGGCTTAGGGCACGGCTTATGGCTTAGGGTCACCGGTTTGAGGCACCCACAGAGACTCAAAGCATAGGCCTTGACATTTCTGAGAAGTATGAACCCAAACCGCTCAAATGCAAATCTGAAAGCCTTCGGCCCTTTACACTCCCCGTTGCCGTTGCTTCTGGTGAGCCAATCTCATACCGCAGGCTCCCTAACCCACCGCAGACAGAAGGAGCTACAGTGGAGACACTCGGCAACTCGAAAAACCCCCAAGGAGCTCCAGCAACCGGCACTCCGGAAGGGTCCACTTTGTCTTACTTGTCCTGTGTCTTAGGGGAACTAACGGTTACGCTTTAAGATTTTATAGGGGTTACAGTGATTACAGTACCCCCAAAAGGCTTAAAGTGCGACGTGAGACAAGCTGCGTCCCTGAGAAAGGCGTGAGACAAGCTGCGCGCCAGGAAGGTTCAAGGTTACATACTCTGCTGCTAGCTTGAAGTTGATCATGTCCAGATGCTGGATGAAGCCCACATACCCTCGTAGAGCCATGTTCAGTCTCCAAACTTGAACCTGAAAACTTCTGCACTTCTCTGGCAAAAACGGAACCCCCCACAGTAGTCTGTTCGAACTGTGCTCCGTCCCAGATAAGCTGCATGGCAACTCTCATGAGAGCCAGTGCAACACCCGTTCATAGATGAACAATGCCGCGTCCCCCGAAACACCACCTAAGAGGAAGTAGAACTGCGTAAAACGAGGCTGAGCCCCCGAACAAAAGCCCACTTTCACCAGCGACTGCACACCTCCTTTGCCAAACAGAAATGAAACGACTTCCGAAGACCCGTTCAGCCAAAGATTCCCTTGGACACCACTGTCTCCCCTAACCCCTTATCCATAATCTCTGAACCCGCCTAAATACCAATATTATGATTCCTTAGGGATCCTTCTTATAATTCTGCTCTAAAAGGAGCCCAAAACCCCGTTCTAATTCTTCCCAAAAAATCCAAAAGAGAACACCGCTCCCAGAAGCCCTCCATCAGCCGGGTTTCTCTGCCTTGCCCCGGAGAAGCTGCAAGAGCTCGGAGATTTCGGGCTTCGGCGCCCCGGAGTTCCTGAAGGTCTCTTTCTGCGTTTAACTGGGGCTTCCCCTCTTTTCTTGGAGGCCCTTGGGCGTTCTTTTTTGTTGTTTGTGCTGCTTCGCGAAAAAAGGGGCTTGCAGTAGTTTTTTGGCTAGATCAAAGGGTGTTGGGGTTTAGAGTTTAGGCTTGGGAACGGGGGGAGGTGGTTTAGGGTGTCGGGCATTTCGGCTTCCGCATGGCCCCAAAGAAGGCGAGCCTTCTAACGATGGTAAGAGCTCACAAGCCTTGAACAGAGAAGGATAGCCCACTCAGCAGAGGGTGGAAGGACTGAAGATTCAGCTTTTCATAGGCACAGCCTGTGCCAAAAGGGCAATTACTACTGGGGACCTAGGAAACCATGAAACCAGAGAATCACACGCTGCTTTTTCCTGTTTGCAGGAAACGTCTGCTACACATCATGCAGCTGATCCTGAACCGTCGTGCTGTCATCAGGTGACGATAGATTCATCGCCCAAGATTGCAGCAACTGCCTCAAAAGAAGCTCGGATCTGCTGCACATCTCGCAGCTGCTCCTGTACCGCACTGCTGTCGCCACCAAAGGTGGCCTTGCCCCAGGTGACCACAGATCCATCGCCCAGGAGTGCAGCAAATGCGTAACCAGAAGCTTGGATCTGCTGCACATCTCGCAGCTGCTCCTGTGCCGCTCTGCTGTCGCCACCACAGTCGGCATCACCCCAGGTGACCACAGATCCGTCACCCAGGATTGCAGCAAATGCGGCATAAAAAGCTTGGATCTGTTGCACATCTCGCAACTGATCCTGTACCGCACTGCTGTCGCCACCAAAGTGGGCGCTGCCCCAGGTGACGACAGATCCATCACCCCGGATTGCAGCAAATGCAAGATCAGAAAATTGGATCTGCTGCACATTCGTCAGCTGATCCTGTACCGCACTGCAGTCGCCACCAAAGCGGGCATTGCCCCAGGCGACGACAGATCCATCGCCCACGATTGCAGCAAATGCATGGATGGAAGCTTGGATCTGCTGCACATTCTTCAGCTCATGCTGTACCACACTGCTGTCGCCACCATCGTGGGCATCACCCCAGGTGACCACAGATCCATTGATCTGGATTGCAGCAAATGCACGAGCAGAAGCTTGGACATGCTGCACATCTCGCAGCTGCTCCTGTACCGCACTGCTGTCGCCACCAGATCTGGCATCACCCCAGGTGACGACAGATCCATCACCCAGGATTGCAGCCAATGCACCATCGGAAGCTTGGATCTGCTGCACATCTCGCAACTGATCCTGTACCGCACTGCAGTCACCACCAAAGCGGGCATTGCCCCAGGTGACCACAGATCCATTGTTCAGGATTGCAGCAAATGCACGAGTGGAGGCTTGGATCTGCTGTACATTCTTCAGCTGATCCTGTACCGCACTGCTGTCGCCACCAGATCTGGCATCACCCCAGGTGACGACAGATCCATCACCCAGGATTGCAGCAAATGCACCATCGGAAGCTTGGATCTGCTGCACATCTCGCAACTGATACTGGACGGCACTGCTGTCGCCACCACGGCCGGCCCTACCCCAGGTTGCCACAGAGCCATCACCCAAGAGCGCGGCGAACGAAGAGAAGTCAGTGCCTCTGGCGGCGTTAACCTGGACGTGGTTCACATGCAGGGTGAGCATGTCTCCACTCCTCAACTTCGCTTCTGTGACCGTTTGTGCTCCATCCAGCACCTCTCCAGAAGAACTCAGCAGCCGCCCCCTACTCGGGACCACCAGCGCACTCTGGGCTCGGCGCTTCAATAATTCAACAGATGCCTCCTCCTCCACTTCCACATGGGCATGCTTGCCACTAAGCAAATGCACATCAACGCAAATCGACATGATGACTCGTCGGGTGGCCGCTTGACGCAAAATCTGAGACTACAGCTGACTGGACCATGTCATTTAGGAACCTTAATTTCTATAATAGGATTTTGGGGTATCCTTGTGTATACTTGCACTCAGGAGCGTTGTCAACTTTTCCTGCCACTAAATTATTTGCACGTCTCCGGTGCTAAACCCTAAAGCCTCTGACCACCTTGAGCCCTAAAGCCCAAGTCGTATCCAAACAGCACTTTACAATGGTTTGGGGTTTAGGGTTCGGGGTTTAGGGTTTAGCAGTCTTACTATCAAACCAGCGCGCAAAGGGCTTAGGGTTGATGGTTTATAGGGCTTAGGTATAAACTTGAACCTCAAAACCGAAAAGGACCAGCAAACAAAAATCTTTATCCTAGCAAGGTTGGAGGACTTGATGTTTGGGGCGATCGCCTGTCCCTGTGGGGAGTAGACATCTTGGCTTGCGCCTACGAACCACACAGAACCGTAACGCTTGCATCCTCGAAAGAGAACCCCGAAGCCCCAAAAACGGGGGTCCTAACGCTTGCGAAGATGTTCACAGCGAAGGCTGCGACTTCCTCCTCACCGAGTTCCTTGCAAGCCACTGCGCAGCGGATGAGGATTGGGGTTTCGGCTCTACGAATATACACGGCAAGCGATGTCAGGGGGCTGACTTCGACAGCCATCAGAACCGAGACGAAACAGAAAGACATGAAGCCAAACAGCGGCCGCTTCTACGACTGAAACCCGATCCCAGGCCCCCTGAATTCTCAAAAGCCTGCACTGGCGGGCCACGCCTGGTGAAGCACCTCCATCATGGTTTCCACGAAAGGCCTGCGTTCGCACTTTAGCTTTGGTTTGCAGATCCGACTGACAGCCTGCGACGATAGGACTAGCCACCAGAGGACAGCAGCTTCTTGGCAAATCCGCTCACGATTCGTGTTTCCGGGCCACATCCTTCGCGCAAGACAAGACAGAGCCACCGAAGTGATTCCACGCACCGACGCCATCCCGAAGCTCTTATGATGTGTTGAAGCGGCTAATAACCAAGGACTCACGCTTTCGGTGCAGGCTAGGGAGGCCTGCAGAGCAGCTTGTCCTTGGCTCTCGGGGAATTACAACCATCCTGGACTTCAGAGTGTAGGGCTCTCTGGGATCTACGGCTAACTTCTTCGAGTCTTGGAAATCTCGGGTCTGGATTCCTGGCGGCACAACCGGTTCTGAGTGCGATTTTTTCCGGCTGGGCTAGGGACCTGACTGCGTTAGAACAGGATCTTGGGCTAGATCGTACTTTGGGGGGCAATGGGACAACTGCATGTTCGCTTCTCCCCCAAGTGACTTGCTGCTGCAAGCGGCTCCGCCGCGGACACGGTGCTGGAGAACCCGCCTTGCAGCGGAAACTTGGGCGGCAGCATATGGCTCGGAATCAGTCGCAACAGCTTGGTGATCCTCACCGCCCCAACCACCCGAAAGAAGACCCACAGGTGGTTGCTAGGACCGCGGCTCGAGAAAGTCCCGCGTTTTCTTGCGGCTGAAGCGTTGGTTCCGAATCTTCTCGGCATGCCTGTGCGTTCTGAGAAGTTCTGGGTGTAGGTCTCGCTGCCATCACAGCTCCCGAGGGCTCATCCATCTGTGCACACTCTGGAATAGCCCGTGGTACTTTAGGACTGAAGGAAACTGTCGACGATACACGGCTGCTCAGACAAATACCAAATTTCTCAGATGCGGCCACCTCAGCGGAACCGGAGTTGAATGGTCCATGTCCCCGGGCAGCCACTTCTCCTCCTCCTCTGGGGCCGACGCATGTGCTTCCATGCGGTCTTCAATGCAGGGTCAAGTTCACAAAAACTCGACTGCAGCACGAGAGCATAATCCCGTCGTTTGGTCTGACATCACTGTAGTGTTGACTAGCTGTGCAGCGAAGGCCAGTGTAACCTGCTCACGACCTCCAACAACATGCGACAGTGCAAGATGTGCAGGGAATCTCTGCGCTTTCTGCCTTCACCTGACTTCAGTCATGTGAGAATTGCGCCGTTCCGGACTGAACCTTCAGCACAACGCATCCGTTGCAAGCAGCATCCCAAGTTCGCTGCCAGTCACCCAGAACGAAACATGTGGAGACATGTGGAGCAAATCCATCCAGCCCGTAGAAACGCTTCTAATGCAGGGATTATGACCGAACCACAAGAGACCACGCGAAGCCCCCCCCATGCTCCGCGCACCTTGAATGCTTCACCGGATCGATCCCCTGCCACTTAGATACTGTGCAAAGTGGCATGCAGTCTATACGCATCGATCTCAGAGATGTCCGACCAAAGAAAAGCTCGGCAGCATGCGTTCGCCGACCGTTCCGAAAGCAAGCTCTCCGATGTTGCCCTGAAATGGCCCCAGAGGGCCAGGTTTTTTGCGAGGGCTACCGCTCTTGACTCTTGTCTCCACCACCCAGACCGATCAAAGGGCTCCGTGGCTCAGCCCGTCCTGAATTCCGACCCTGCGCCCCTCAAGTGTCGGTGCCTTGCGACATCGGAGGGGAGGTAGCCTGCTCAAGGCCAACGGCACTCCGAGGAATCTTTTCTCGGCCCTGGAAGCTCTCAGGTACATGCCGTAACACCCCTTCATAAGCCTCGCATGACAATGACGACTGCACCGCCATCTCCCCACAACTCCTCTGCGATGCGACACTGTGTTTTCGAGCCGCCGCCTCTAAGCTGAGGGTTTTCTGCCACACCACTCTAGCTTGGGATACTTGGCCAGGCTTCCTGTGGAGAACCCGTCTAAATCCGGTGTGTCCCATGCAAGCATCACGAGGCCGCAAGATGGCAGTCAGGAATTGATTGTTTGCATACCTACCTACCTACCTACCTACCTACCTACCTACCTACCTACATACCTACATGCCAATGTGCGTGTGCGTGTGCATCAACCACCTGTTTGTATATGTACATATATATATATACGTATATTGCATCTGTATATGTAGACGCAGATGATACCAGTATATGGTGTATGTGTATATTATGTACTTGCCACGGAGCTGCGTATGCGCATGTGCATGTGTCTGCGCACGTCCCTATCTGGTCTGTCTACATGTCGATATGTCTACGTTTACACGCGTCCCTGTGTCCGTGTCTCCTTTCGTGTATGCCTGTTTGTTTGCATGTGTGACATGTATTCGTATGTACATGCATCGGTGCGTGTGTGTGTGTGTGTGCGCGATGTATGTATGCACAGACGCACACATGCATGCGCACATCAATGTAGTAAGCTATGTATGTACAATATGCATGTATGTGTATATGCGTGTACGCTTGCTTGCTTGCTTGCTTGCTTGCTTGCTTGCTACCTGGCTGGCTGGCTTGCTTGCTTGTGTGTTTGTTTGTTCGTGTGCTTGTTAATTTGCTTGTTTGCTGGGGTGTGTGTGTGTGTGTCTGTGCACGTGCATGTGTATGTACGTGTGTTGAAATGTGCATTCTATAATATAGTATGTATACATACATACATACATACATACATACATACATACATGCATACACACACCTACCTGCCTGCCTGCCTGCCTGCCTGCCTGCCTACCAACCACCTACCCACCCATCTACCTATCTACCTATCTATCTGTCTATCTACCTATCTACCTATCTATCTATATGTATGTATATAGTATGGGTGTGTCTGGAGGTGTCTGTGTGTTCCATTGAATGTGTTGTGGTGTGTCTGTTCCTGTGTCTGTGTGTCTCTGTGTGTTGACTGTGTACGTGATTGCTTTGCGTGTGCTTGTATGACTGTATGTATGTCTGCATACATGCACGCATGTGTGTAAAAGTACACACCTGGGTATACAATACTTTCATGGTGGTTCCTCCTCCAGTAGCTCAACACGGTCAACTGAGGGCTTCTAGGAGATTTGGCAGTGAGATGTCAACAACCTCGAGGCGTCGCAATAGTTGCTGCCTCGCAACTGCTGTGAGCCGGAGAGGGAAGACACAATTAAACAACACGCTACGGTACTTTGCGTGCGAGCCCCTGGCTGCCTTCTTTGGCCTTGAACGGCTCCACCCCTGAGGCGACACTACCTGTGGGAACACACCGGCTGAAGATAGCGGCACAATCCTCCGCCCAAAATCAAAACAAAGCCCCCTCGCAGACTTGAAGACTCAGAGTCCAGAGCACATACATTGCAAAACCAACCCATTGACCGAGCACGATATAGTGAGATAATTATCTTGTGGGGGGGTCTTTTGATGCCGAAGGCCGCAGCCCACAATAAACTGGCGATCCTTACATCAGCCAGGGTCCTCAAAAATGGGGGACTGCTGGGTCCGCTCCATGATCGCTGGTCCGGGCCCCTTGTCCTATAAGATCCCACAACCTACCCGCAACAGATTCTGCTGTTGTTTTCTAGAATTCTCGGTCGCTGGGCACCCGAAGCCGAGTCGTAGAGACGCACCCAGGAGGCGACTGTACATTGTGACGCGGAGTCTAAACGCCTCGTTCAGTGCTACTCCGGTCTCCACTGTTCAGTACTGAGGAAAGACTCAGGGTCCCCTTGACTAGCTCTGGGAGGACTGGCTAAAGCATATCCTTTGTCACCTGACCGGTCATCGCTGCCAGAGGACAAAACGCGCATTTCCGGCGTTTCTAACACCGTCCGGCTCTGCTGCGTCCCACGTATGAGACCCGGTGCAGCAGATGAAACAGGAAAATCACGCTTGTAGGCAAGCATACGGCAGACTTCACTAGCATCCGGTTCCCGTGCTTCAAAATCGTTTAAGCCTAAACTTCCTATACCCTAGCCCTAGCAGGCTGTTTAGCCAACTTGCCTCGTGAAGTCTAAAGAATCACATCCTGAAGAGAGAGGCTTAGTATCATCTCCTCATAGGTCCCTAAACAAAACGGCATAAGCCCTTTCAGGCCAATGCCCTCACCTCGAAGGCGCCGGTAAGGCCAGGCTCCGCCCGGCGACGCCCCCGAAAATGCCGAGAAAACCCGGGCCAGCAAGTGTTTCCTTGCCTCCCGCATGGCGTCGAGATGCTACGAATGAGGTTATATCGGGTTGAGTGTAGGGGGAATGCACACGATGAAGAAGTTGAGGCCCCTCGGATCCGTCAGCACTTCTCGAGCATCAGATCTTGCAGTGGAGCCTTATGGCAGTGGAGGCTTTTGCGTTCATTTCAGCGTTCAGGCCGTTGCTCCATTCAAACCTCTACCTCCAGACACACCACACAAGGCTCAGCCGAGAACAGCCGCGCTAAACAATTCCTGACTGTTTGCGCTCTCTCTATCTCTCTCTCCCCGTAGTCTCCCTCTGATCTCCCTCCGGTCTTTCTCCTGTCTCTCTCTCTCTTCTTTTCACAAGCCGAAAAAAGAAGCAAGCAAGACTGGGGACGGTGCTCCCTCCCTCCCCCTCTGTCTTCTCCTCTCCTTTCCTCTCATGTTTTTTTCCCTTTCTTTCGCCAGGGCCATGGACAGCAAGGTTGCCCCTACTGCCCTTCCCTCTCTCTCTCTCTGTCTTCTTCGCCAGGGCATAGGGAGCTGTTTAGGCCTATGTTATGGTGCTTTGAGGAGGCGTGAAAAGGTTCGTGACTTCGGGGTTGTTTGGGAACAAGCACGTCAACTAATCAAACAACATACAACCCCCACGTCCCCCGAAGTCTTACAGTGCGAACTTTGGCTCGCCTACAAGCTCTGTCTTCTCCTTCTCTCTTTCTGTCTCCCTCTTCTTCCACACAGACAAGAAGGGCGTAAACCCGTTCGCATGCGAATGCACACCGCGTCGCGGCCGCTGGGACCACTCGCTACTGAAAGGGAGGAGGAATTGTACACAACACTGTAGCAGACACCTCTGAACGAAAGGAACCCCCCCCTTCCGGCCTTTCTGTTGCGCTTTTGTTGAAGGTGTTCTGTACACCGGGGCGGGCTCGCACCAGTCTCTCTGTCTTTCGTTGTTTCTGCCGGGCATGGGGTGGTTCCGCCGGCACTGAGCCCTCTCTCTCTCCCCCTCCCTCCCGGGTATAAGGGTCGATCACGACCCCGGGGCTTCAAGCGCGCTGCACGTTTTGTGTCTCTCTCTGCTTTGCTTTGCTTTGCTTTGCTTTGATTGTGTGTGTGTGTTTGTTTGTTTGTTTTGGTGTGTTGTGTGTGTGTGTGTCTGTCTCGTCTCTCTCTTCTTTCGCCGGGTCTGAGGGGCGGGTCAGGCCCCCCGGCCCATAGGGCCCCCCCAAAGGTTTTGTTGGGGCTTTCGGCGGGAAACAGTACACGTACCAGGAGAGACTCCCGTACCAGACAACGATTCCACATACCAGAAAGCTCTCCCTCTCTCTCTCCCTTTTCCGGGCGTGGGGGCCGGTCAAAGCCCCGAAGCAAAAGTGCCCACCTGATTGTATCTCTTCTTCCCCAGGGCATGAGGGGTCGCTTACACCCCCCGGCCAGTTGGACCCCCAAATTTCATGGGGTTCAAATCGGAATGTTTGCTGTAGGTGCCCCGACTTGACGCTCAGTGCAACTTTGGGGCACCCATTTCTCATCTGCTGGTAGTTTACAATTTCAGCAGCTCAGGATTTCTGACATGAACAAAAAACACGACAAGTTTCCGGCAGATTTCAACATGTAAGTATCTTGCTTGCTTGCTTGCTTGGGGTTTGGGGTACATGTATCTCTCTCTCTCTCTTTCTTGCTGGCTTGCGTGGGGTGTAGGGGCTGAAACCCCCTGGCCCGACGCAGGCCTGCCCCTCTACAGTTCGCATCGGTTAGTCGGAGTGACCCCTTCCGGGGCTGGGGATACAAGCACGTGAGAACCAAGACACAAGATACAAATGCTATCGCGACAGCCCCGCCCCCTTCAAACAACAGCGAACTGCAGCTAGGCTTCAGCAGTAAGGACAACACTTGTTTGGCCGTGACTTCGCTCTTCTGAGTGCACTCCCCCGCACTTGCGAACCAGTTTTACATCGAAGCCAAACCTGCCTCCCCATCTCATCCCCTTGTAACTTCGCGTCCTTCGTCGCCACCAGTGTCGTCGCAGCAAACTTCGATTTATCAGCTAAAGGACGGTGTTCTCAGCGACGATGGCTTTGACGAAAAGTTATGCTCTCCCCGGTTCCCACTTGTGCGAAGGAACGGACAAGAACCCTCTAGGCAACAGCAGTACTGAAAGCCCCCGACTAGTTACCTCTTGTGGTGGCCGGGTGACACGTAAGCTAGCTTGCTTCTGTCCCCCCAGCTCCCCGACGTCACCAAAACCGAACAAAACGGCGCAGACAGCTAAAGCACAACTCTGAAGGTCCCCAATGAACTGCAGCAACAAACCTGCTTAGTAGTTGTCGAGGGAGCTATAAGGCTCGTGAATCCCCTACGTCTGCGGGTTCTGTTGTTGTGGCTTTCAGTGCTTTCCCCCCCCCCCCCCACCCCGCCGCCC
>CAJNJA010014010.1:0-12401 GCA_905231915.1 Symbiodinium necroappetens | reverse complement strand
TATATATATATATATATATTCTCCTTGGTTGAAGCCCCGGCTCTGCGGATAGAGTTCCACCGAAAAATCTCACAAACTGACGCTCCTTCCTGGGCCACGGACTCAGCTCAGCATGTCTACCTCCCCTGCGACGTCGAGGTGAATGGTAGGGGTCTTACTCTTCAGAAGAAGGGGGTCTTCTGGTGGAATGCCATACTGAACGTCTGTGAGGATAAAGATATATATAATTATATATATATATATGTATGTTGGGCTGCGTTTTTTCTCAGTATGGGGTCTTTGTTGCTTCCCTTTGGCGTTGCAGGCTATGTACAGGGCCAGGGCCCTCAACCCAAAGCAACCTATAGTCTTCATTGTAGCTCCATCTTGGGGCTACCGTAGAAGATCTTAAATACAAAAGTGGCTAAACAAGAAATGGAGACTATAGATTCGTTTAACGATTCAGTAACACAATGCTGCGTCCTGCGTCCATGACGGAACAACCCAGGTCAGGGACCATCTGCAAAGCAGAAAAGTCACACACCCAAACAGCAGTGTACAAACGTCGCCCCAGACAGGACACCGGCTAAATCCGCAATAACCGCATCTAACACCGAAGTGCCACTGAGCCAAACCACGCGCAGAATCCTAGCAACATCACAGGCACCGTATGGGCGGGGCTCATTGCACAAGAGTCCCGCAAAAGACGTTTTGTCCTACGCGTGGAATCTGTAGCCACCTTAAACCCCGTACCCATAGGCTCCTTAGTAGTCCAACTTTTTGTAGTTTATATTTACGATCCTATGTAAGGTAGTCTCAAGAAGGAACTACTATGGAGCCTACGGGTGTATCCTAGAAAGCCCTTTCAGGGTTGGACTCCCAGAGCTCAACCCGAAGCCCCGAGGGCTGCGAGCTATAATAGCTATAAGCTCGCCGCAAGAAAGTTGGAACTTCATAGTCTAACTACAGTAGAAGCCAGACAGTTGGAACATCATTATCCTCATGCCCTAAAGGTAGAGTAGAGGGAATCCCAGCTATAATCATCCTAAACCCATGTTCCAACTTTCTGGGGTTCACTATAATGCCGTGAAGATCAAGTATAGGGAAACTGAGTTTTAAATCATCCCTTATCCATGTTCCAGTTGTTTACTGAAAGGTTCTGCATGGTTCACAGCCACGCCCTGACACAAAATGCTCGAAGCACAAGGACACTCCGGGCAGCACAGGGGCCTTAGTACTTTCGATAGGCTTTTTGGGGGTTTCAGCTACCGGCTCATCAATCTGAACCTCTCAAACCCCCACGTAAACCCCGGGGGCCTGTGAGAAGCCAGAGTGGTAACCACAACAGTCCTACGAGACGTGGGGCAAATCTTGAGCCCTGTTCCAGAAACACAAAAGTCCTGCAAGACTTGTGGCAAATCCTGAAACCGTAAGCCCTTCCCAGAAACACTGAAACCCGAACTGTCAGCCGTGAACCTCATAAATCTAGAACCCTAAACTCTAAACCCTAAGCCCTATAAACCCTATAAGCCCTAAACCCTATAAGCCCCAAACCCTAAACCTTAAGCGCTAAACCCTAAGCCCTCGACGCCAACCCCGAGCCCCTAAACCCCAAACCGTCCCCATGGCCTCCTGACGAGGTCCTGGACCTGCACTCAGGAGCCGCGCCCGCCTTTGCTTTTCGGGTTTAGGGTTTAGGGTTTGAAGTTTAGGGTTTGAAGTTTAGGGTTTAGGGTTTAGGGTTTAGGGGGGCATCTTCATGCTATGCCGGAGTGCTGCTTCAAAAGGCTTTGGGAATTTAAGGTCTGAGGGGCTTGGCTTGGGGGCTTTAGGGTTTAGGCGTTCAGTGTCTCGGCTTTGACAACATATACCCACAAAATTCGGATTCTCTCCAGAGAATGCGGTTCTTCAGCCGGGTTCGGCCGCCTTCTCCCAAACGCTATTTTGGACTTGACCTATAGTCTCCGGTGTAGTTAGACAAAGGGAACTACACTGGAGACTATAGGTACGGCAACAGCCCAATCATGAGTTGCACTCAAGCAATCGTGAGTCTGCCCAAAGTGCAGGCTCTCTCCGAGTGCTTCCCCGAAGACCCCAGCACAAATTGCTCCAAAATATTCCTGCTATCCCTGCAGCAAAACAGCAAGTATGAATTAATCTAGAATTGCTACAGTTTTGGAAATATCCAGCTCCCCGGTTCGTTCTGAGCCAAGGGCTTGAAACGCGCTGAAAGGATTGGCGCGGCCTTGCGAGCCGAACTTCGGAGTTTGGGAGAGGGGCTTGAATACATAGGGGCCTTAATAAATTCAGAGCAGGGTTCCTTTAAGGGTTCCTTTAAAGGGGCTACTATGAAGGTTCTGGGACCTGAATAAACTTTACGTTTCAGGGGGTTTGGGGCTCTGATTCATGGGGCTTATAGGGCCTAGGGTAAAAAGGAGCACGTAAGCCCGAAACAAAAACATGCGGCTATCTGATAGGGCGGAGGACATACCCATACTGTGCGCCGTGGGGAGCCGAAACTCCTTTTAAGCAATAGCTCAGGGGGGGGTTGTCTATGGGAAGCTTTGGGTTTAAGTTTAGTGAGTCTAAACCCTAAACCCCAAACCCGTTCCGAAGATGTCGATGCTCTGAAGGTGTGGTAGCCAGCTCGGAAATGTCGCTCCAAGCTGACAGGCCCATGGTCCATGCTTTTTCGTGATAGTCTAAAGGTTTAGGGTTCAGGGGTTTAGGGGCTTAGGGTTTAGGGTTTAGGCTTAGGGATGATAGCCTAAAGGCCACCCATTTGGGTAGTGAAAGGGTTGGTAAATGGAGTCTCTGCGGGTTCGATCAGGGCTCTATCAAGGTTTTCTGAGCAAACCTGCCGAAACCAGAACCGCTGGAACCTCCCCAGCCCTGCATCGCAAGGTCCAAAGACCAAGCAGATCATCCTGTTGAAACCTGATCTCACAGTTCCCCTTCTACTGTGCGGCTATATTCGAGCTCAGAGCGGAGCTGCCTCGATACTTTGAGCTTTTCTCCAACAGACTGCAAAGGAGCCTTGACCCTTAAACCCCGAACCATGGCACGACAGCTTAAACCACCACAATGTCCTAACTCCAACCCGCTCTTCGCCAATGTGCAGGTGCACAGCTGCCTGCATAAAAAGCTCTCATGTCTAATCAGCCAAAGCCCCTTCTACACTGCTTGGAGTTGAGGATCCATGCAGGTCCCGGGTATGGGAAAACACAGTGACCCGCTAGAGGTTTCGAGTTTTAGTATTTAAGGCACGGGGCTTCAACCAGCAAGAAGCCTGTGCTGCAGCTAGAAGCCACGACTGAAACTGTTCATCCCCGTTGCCGGGTCGGGGATAGAGGTTCCCCTAAACCCTATAAAGCCTTGGTGTTGGAGGACGCAGGGTCCAGGCTTCACGGGAACAGGAACAGGGACAGGGATGTGGCTCAGCTTCAGGGTATGAGGGTTTAGGCTTTAGGGTTTCAGGGTTTAGGGTTTCGGTGCTCACACTCGGACAATCCAGGCGAGGCATGTGGTTCGAGGTCTGCCGACTGTGAAGCAACTGATGTAGGCGTCCACAACACAACCCCCCTAAACCCTAAACCCTAAGCCCTAAACCTTCCTAAACCCTAAACCCCCTTAAGTAAGAATCTGCTAAGTAGTCTCGGACTCCCATCAAACTCAAAGTCCTTAAACGGCAAAGCAGGATTACCCATAGGCCCCTAAGCAGTTCCTTTGTGGGATTCATATGTAGAATCCTATAAGGTAATCCCAAAAAAGGAACTACTTAGGGGCCTATGGGTAGTTCAAGGACTCCGAGGAAACTTGGCATATCTGTGGAGACCCTTACGTAGCACCAGGGTTTGGGGTTTAGGGAACCGGAACAGGGCAAGTGTTTACGGTTCTGAATGTGAGGTCTTGAACTAGATTTCCGTTTGTCCCTGCTTTTTGCTTAGCCAGTTTTCCGTCGGGACCTAAGGCTCAGGTTTTAGGGCTGGGACCCTGTAACCAAAAACGAAGCCACAACCGAGACTACCCGAAATTCCCGGAAACCCCAATCCTGAAAGGAAGCCCGAAAGATCACAACGCAAGAAGCCTGCTACACTGATAGAGCCCCTATACGGGTGCAATTGCTCAAGGCCTCCATGCCAGGACTGATCCATCTTCGGCATCTCAGAAGGCCTCGCCACCCTAAACCTGAACCCTTTTTCCGCAAACCGGCAAACCCTAACCCCTGAACCAGATAATTACTCTATGCCCTCAAACCGTATCCTTGCAAGTCCCAGCTGGAGCGTCAAGTTCGGCTATGGTGTCTAGAGTTCACGCGTTCAGAGGCCCAGAGTCCGAATCTTTCTACACCCTAAGTGGTTAAGGGCTCAGGTGTTTGAGTTTAGGGCGCCGGGGATGACAGCTGTCTTGCGAAATAACCCTAAACAACAAACCTTATAAACACTGGCTCTGTTCCCGAAACCTCGGACCTTGCCGCAGCCCCTGTACTGCAGCCTTGAACGCAACGCTCTCTGTCCGAGCCCCGAAAGAAAAGGACGATGTAGCAATGCAGCAGCCCTAAACCCTAAACCCTACACCCAAAAAGAAAAGATCAATTTTCCTACAAAGTGAAGCAGCTGTTTTCCCGGGACCTTACCTTCACGAGCTGCTCCTTATATGGTAATCGGCTTCCAGAGAGTAAAATTTCAAGACCCGGAAGACCTAACCCCCCTTCTCCCAAAATGAGATGAGGATCACATAAAGACTGGAACCCTGAGCCCTAATATAGGGTCCAGCGAAGTAGAGATGTATCGATAAGGGGATCCTAGATTCCCAAGTAGCCCCTCAACTTAATAGTTAACAGGGGTAGCCTGTTTCCTACAATTCGGCATTCAACAAGGAGACCCCAAATGCAAAGTCAAAAAGGCACTGCCGTTCTATAGTATCGTCAGAAGGGAACTAGAAAGGGATGCTCGGAGTAGCTCTTCTGTACCCCCCCCCCAGCTACATAATTGCCACTACGGTTCCGGTTTAAAACAAAACCCAAAATCCGGCATAAAAAAAACAAACCCTTTTGTGAGGCCCCTGATATTACACCCGCTCGACCAAAGCCCCCGGCAGCTCACGTCGCAAGGATTCCTCCCCACTCGGCCTCGGCTGAGCCGAGCCGCTGAGGCAGGGGCCGAAAGACTTCGAATAGGGCTCCTTTTACGGGTTTATGGTTAAAACTAGGGGGCCTTAAGAATTAGAATATAGGGTTTGGAAGGCATATTCTAGTATGCTTGGAGGATCTCAAAGGACTCGTAGTTTAGAGTTTCAAGAATCTAAGGGAATATTTGCGTCGGATTGCCTGGGCTTGGGGCAGGACACCTCGCGGTCTTAGACATAGTTTGTCGGGCCTGTGTGGCGGCGGGAGCATGCAAGAAGTGTCTTCTTGTCTGGCACCGCACTCTCCTCCCTTCCTTTCTCGGGCAGAGTGTTTGGATTTCAGTTGCGTGTAGATACCTCTACTCTCACATGTGTCTTTTTCTGGGTCACCTGCCTTAACACTCGGATCTATGGCAAGGACAAAAAGGCAGCCAAAACAAGGAAGTGCCTTGGGGAGGATAGCCGAATTTCTGAGGAGTCGTCGTAGTTGTTCACTGATGTTCACGCAACCCACCCCGTAACCCTAGACCCTCAACCTCTAAACCTGACTCCTGCCCGACATCGAGAAGCGATTCGCCCCATCAGCTGAAACAACAAGGACTGCGCAGTAAGGTCGGAAACCCTTGTAGAATTAAAAATCTTAAGGACCCTTCTAATAGGGCATGTATAGTAACCGATTCTAGGATCCTTAAAAAAGCCGCGCCGAACGCTTCGAGAACCCTTCAGCCAGTTGCTAACCAAGTCGCGGCCCCCCCGACGGGCATTTCCTCGGCGGCTCTGAATGTTACAGGGCCCATAACCCAAAGAGTCCAAGTAATAGTATGGTATATACTTTTGGGGCCCAAATACCTACTAAGTACCTACTATGATGGTACTTGGACCCTTTGGGTAATATACAGGATGAATATTGGGTTTCGAGCATTCTTGCTGGAGGGCCTTCAGAAATGGAAGCGGGCTTGCAAAGGTTTGCACATAAGACTTCCGGAACTTGTTGGAGGAACACACTCGCACTCGGACAACTCTGGCAACGTAATGAAAACCTAATGCCATGCGTCTGCTGTCAAGGAAGGCACGTGCAAAAACAACACCAATTTGCTTCAATGTTTCTGTCAAAAGATGAAGAAAAATTGACATTAAACATTATGTCTAGTGCTGGGCTGTCTTGGAACTTGCACCACCTGTTGGCTCGGATTCCTCCTGCGGAGTGACGACACCAGCCAACCGTTCAAAGCTCCTAGGGGTGAAGTTCTCTTCTGAGGTGTGCTTTTCCAGCCTCCCTCGTGATGGTTGCGGGTCCCTAAACCGAAAACCTAAGCCCTAAACCTAAACCCTAAACCCTAAACCCTAAAAACCCCAAACCCCAAACCCTCAACCCCATAAACCCTGGCTGATGGTTTTCGATCCGGCAGCCTCGAGCTTTAAGAAAACCCCTACAGTAAAGCAGCAAGCCCCGTAACCCCCCCACCCTGAACCCCAAATAGATCCTCTATGGCTCCTCCTTAGAACTATATGAACGAGAACATGCCCGCCAAAACCCCAGGCTATAATAGGGCCAGTAATTTAAGGTATATTCCTTATTAAAGGGGTATTGGGCTCCCTGGGCTTCAGCTTAACCCCTAGACCATAAACCCCTATATAAACCCTAAACCCCTAAACCCTAAACCCTTATGTAAGCCCTAAGCTCCCTGAGGCCCAAGCGGGGGCTTCGGATCCTCGTTGGGCCTCTCGGCCTCTGGAGACCGGCATGCTCTGCCCTTTCTTGTCGGTTGGGTTTTAGTTTTTTGTTTTTTCTTTTTTTATTTTGCTTTTTGTTGCTTTCCCCTTCTGGGTTTTGTTGGTTTGGGGTTTGGGGTTTAGGCTTTTGGGTGTACTTCCGCTTTTGGGGCTTCTGGGATGTCGGATCTTCGGGGCCTCGAGCTTCCGGGGTTCCCCTAAACTCTACACCTCTTGGGGGTTTTCCCTGAACCCTAGTTCTAATTTGTCTTGTCCTCAATTCGGATGTAAGCTTTGGGACAGGGTTTGGGGTCGAGTGGGCCGAGGGCTGCAGCTACTTACTTCAGGAGCTCCTGCTTCGACAACCTAGGTGGGGTGTATGAGCAAACGGCACGGATTGGGCGGGGCAGGGTTTAGGGCAGGGTTGGGAACAGGGTAGCAGAATTAAGACCTTAGCACCTTAGCAGCTCACTTTGCGCAGATGCCGAGCCCCGGAATGCGCCCTCAGCGTGTCTGGACTCCTGATAAGACAACGTTAACAAACCTCCAACGTAGCTTCGCGGGTAGGTTGAGATGGCATTCAAGGCTCAAGGGGCTAGTTCTTGCAGAGATGAATCAACATGGATTGTCTTGTTTCCAGACTACTTTGAACCATGCGTTTAGATGACCTCAGGAGAAGGGCTGCTTTTGGCTATAAAGCATGATCTGCAACTCCAACCCCTAAACTCCGAAATTCTAGACAACAAGCCCTAAGCCTTGCAAAAGCGTAGCGAAATAACGGGGACAACATGACGTTTCGAAGTTGCTGCAAGGGCACTGATGGAATAGTGTGGCAGTATATTATGGTATACGGTAGTAGAACATGCACAACTTTTTGATCGTTCATTTACTAGTATATTGCACATTGTTTACAGCATATCGTAGTGTTATAAACAGTTTAGCTGACAGCAGACGTGCGAGCATTGCGCTCGCTCTTTTCTTCCCGAGGCTGTGACGGGTGGCTTTGCAGAGTATCCTCTTCGTAGGGCTTTAGGGTGGGTTCAGTCTCACGCAGGGGCATGAAACTATGAGGTAGGACTTGTAGGTTCTTCGAGCATGCAGATGGTCATGGAATCATAAAACTAACTGCTAGCTAGCCTAGGCTAGCCGCCTGTATCGAGGTGAAAAAAACTCTAGGCCTGTGAGCCCTGTGGATGCATTCGAAGAACAACTATCAAACCACCGTGAGCCCGTGCCTAAATCAGTTCTTCACCAGATTCTCGATGACCGGGCATGGAGGAAGGGCCAATGTCATCTGTCAGCTGTTAGATGCAACTGCTGACAATTGCCGGCAGCCCAGTTCTCTCGTTCTGCACACGCGAACAAACACAACAAATGCACACACATATTTACTTCTATCTATATATCTATATACAGACATGCATACATGCATACGTAAGTAAACCCGCACAATCCCACACACAAACCGGCGTGTAACGATGGTATAGTAAGCCCTTTACGTGGGCCACACGGGCAACTAATCTTCAAGAGAGTGTTCTCTGCTGCTTCTGACAGAGATGCTACAGGTCCAGGGCCTTAGCCCTCAGAGACAAACCCGAGTCATGTCAGCTACATTATACGGTTTAGGATGGTTTACAGTGCATGTTTTAGGAGTTGAGGGCTTGCATACCAAAATATTCATTAAAAGCAAAGGGACACATGAAGGAAATTAACAGTGCAAACCGCTGATGAATGAAGTAAACAACCCAGATACAGTTAATATTGTTTGGGCCTAATTCATTAAAGGTAAGACAAACGAATTAATGGAATAAACCGCGCTCTTGCTTTTCACTTGATAACACCATAGGACCCTTTCCACACATTATTCTCGCATAACATTACATTTCCAGAGATTCTGAAGCAAGAAGTGGAATGCGTTCGTTTAACTTCATCAAAAGCGCTGCATAGGCCCTATTTTATCTGGTGGCATAAAGTTCCTTGTCTCTTGGAAATTCACCACCATTAGAACACCAAAAGTCTCTTGCAACTATAGCTTCAAGTGTTTAGTCCGAAACATGAGGGCGCACAGAAGCTGTTTCTCGGCTTCACCTCCGACCTAGCCCTGCACAAGAAAGAGCAATTGACCTCACGAGCGATCGCACATCCGAAGCTCTTTACTAAACTTAGTTCCAAAGTCTTTACTTGAGCAACTCACGAAGCTAAGCCTTGCCCCTACAGGTCCTAAGCTCATAACGCACTGCCGTAGCTGGGATGCAAGGTTGTTTCGCCCAGCTACCCTAATTGATGCATCTCGAAAGCCCAACATCTGAAGAAGAAATTGAAAGCCCCAAAACCCCTCAAAGAAGGGTTTTCTCCGAAGCAGCATTGCTTAATACTTCAAGACACCAACCTCGAAGAACCATGTCTAGAGTGTTCGCGTAGAGCTACACCAGAACCCTGAAATCCTAAACAAATCCTTTCAAACCCTATAAACTCAAGACCCCACCCCACCCCACCCCACCCCACCCCACCCCACACCCTTCCTTTCCACAAAGAGGCCTAAACCCTGTAACCGAAGGATTTAAAAAAGGCGACTCTCCTCCTGCAGCCTGAAATGGATTCGGCCCATGACGAAGAGACCTCTCAAAGCACAACCAGGCGTCGGCTTAGCCCCTGGAGATGGTTCTAGGAATTGCAGGATTTGGTAGAGTTCTGCGTATGTATGCGTGCATATACATATATATATACATACACACACACATATTTGATTTATTTACATATAATATATATATATACATACACAGGGGTTCGTTCGAGACTTGAAACCTTAAGGCGTGACTCTGCAAACTTAGCGCCTTAGAGGCTTTGGTGTACCTGGCCTTAGCGTGCTTCTTGTGCTTCTCAACAAGCCATAATCCATAAGGAGTGCTTGGAGTTGTTCAGATCCCAAAGTAGGTTCCTACACCCTAAACCCTAACTGTCTCTTTAGAGCCCCAGGGCAAGTCCTCTGCCAACCAGACCACGAGATAAAGCCGACAAGGGAGTCCATTCCCTCTTATTCACGTCGGTTGGTGTGTTGCAAGGCAAAACAGCGATTTAGGGTTTCATGGTTTAGGCTTCGTTTCTTTTGCTAGGGTTCCACGGTAAGGAGTATCTTTGTATGAATCTTATGGTCTGTTGTGTTCTACGGCGGTATCTTAGAGGCTGCTTAAGGGTCTGATTGCGGCTTGAGATGGTGCTATATTGCTTTACTGGGGACATTGATGAGGCAGGAGGGCCGTTCCGCTGGATTGCCAGCTTCGGGAAGGAATGGTTGTGAAAGAAGCCAATCTCATGGGTTAATGGCCGATCGATGTAACCCATCATGCAATTCGGGTAGGGTTTAGGGTATCCAACGTAGGTCACCTGCCTGTTTTACCTGAAGGATTGGCCGTCTGCGAACCATTAAGACACAAAGCGATCGAAACTTAGCCATGTTCAATCAAGGGGGTGAACTACCTGAATTCGCCCATGCACGCAGCCATGCTTGCTTCTTTTCAGGAGATGTTGGGGCGTGCAAAGAAACTCACTCCCTCTCGCACGAAGCTGTACACGCCGTTCGCATGCATAAGCAGATTGCGAAGCTCTTGCCTTGAGGCAGTCGCACCGTGAGACTGTTTGGCTGTGTCGCCATGCAAGCGATGGACGCAGAGCACAAACAACGACACAGGTCTTTTTTGGGGATCTGCAGGTCAACTGCGGCTCCAGCATTGCTCCAAGTGGCGCGGGTTCGGTATGGTGCTGTTTGCAAGAACCTTCTATACAAAAGGCCAGGGCATCTACCAACCCTCAGGCAGCCTTTCCTTACCGACGGCTACAGCCTTTCCCTTTGTAGCACGGGGCTCAGGTGGGAATTCCTCCTCTGGGGCCAACTTCACAGCGCAGGTCAGAGTATATTGCTGGCTTCCTTCCTCAATCTCAATGAAATGGGTGCCATAGCGGGCGGGTTCATCCTCGCACTCCGCCTGAAACTCCAATAGATGCCAGTAAATAACATCCCCACAAAAGGATCGACCCTACGTAAGCCCATCGAAACCGGAAGTGCGAAGCTCTTGAACCTTTACACAGGGAAAACCTTTTATCAACACAAGTGAATGTCGCTTCGGTCAGGTTTCTTGGCGGAGTCAGCAGAGGAGAAGCCATCAAGCTCTATAATCTCCCACAAAGGACAAGACTGGGACCCCAACCGAAACTTCTAGCCAGAAGCCACTCGGCCCACGCCAAATGCTCCTGACTTGTCCACCTGGGCACTTAGGGCTTCAGGTTATGAGCGCGGTATAAGTCACCACAGTATGACCTTAGTTGAAAGGGACGTGCAGGGTTCAAATGCTTATACGGTGCCAAGGCGATACACATGAAGAATGCCATAGCAGGGAAAGTATGCTGCGCTATCTCAGTCTGGAAGCATGTAAAGACGTGTGTATGTGAATACTTAAACAAATAACTGAATAAGTAAGTAAATATACATACATACATACATACATATATATATATATGCATATGTATGAGTATATGTATATATAGATATGCCTATATATATATATGTGTGTGTGTGTCTATACATGTACATGCACATGCCTATATCGGCCTAGATGTACATACATGTGTCATCTGTAAGATGTATACGGTTAGCAGCTGAAATACAGTCGGGCCACTGGAGGCTTCCGGGAACACGCTCTTCAAATCCTCATTGGTAGCAATCGCCTCGAGGTGAGAAGGGTCGACAAACTCCTGTGTGACAGTGTGACAAGGAATGCCACTAAGAAAAAAGAGATTAGGGTTTGGTGTCGGGTTTAGTGTTTTCGATTCTAAGAGTATGAAAGGTCGTCGTCGTCGTCGTAGTAGTTCGAGTAGTAGTCGTCGACGTCGTCATAGTCGTAATCGTACACGCAGTCGTAGCGGTAGTCGTCGTCGAAGTAGCAGTAAAACATAGTAGTCGTAGTGGTGGTAGTAGCAACACTACTGTGACTACCACTACCACTGCCACTACCACTACCACGACCACGACCACGACCACTACCACTACCACTACCACTACTCCTACTCCTATTCCTACTCCTGCTCCTGCTCCTACTCCTACTCCTACTCCTACTCCTACTCCTACTACTACTACTACTACTACTTCTGCTACTACCACCACTAACCACTAACTACGAGCAGCAAAGGCAGCAGTAGTGGTGGTAGTAGTAGTAGTAGTAGTAGCAGTAGTAGTAGCAGTAGGAGGGGCAATCAGGGTATTAGTTACGGGTTGCCTCTAACATTAACTCTTTAGAGGGTCCCGGGGTCTATAAACACACCCTTAAGAGCCCTTAAACACACCCGAAAGAACCCTTAAACACACCCTTAAGAACCCCTAAACACACCCTTACGCACACCCTTAAACACACCGTTAAGAACCCTCGAACACACCCTCAAGCACCCTTAAACACACCCTTAAGCACCCTCAAACACACCCTTACGCACACCCTTAAACACACCCTTAAGAACCCTTAAACACACCCTTAAGCACCCTTAAACACACCCTCAAACACAACCTTAAGGACCCTTGAAGCAACCAGCAAGAA
>CAJNJA010014008.1:0-37870 GCA_905231915.1 Symbiodinium necroappetens | reverse complement strand
TTGCCATCCCAATTCGTTCGTTGTTGCATGCCAATACCTTCCAACATTTTTTGTTATGGGTCCATGCCCACCCAAGTTCAGATGTATGGTTGTGGCGTGGTATGCATCTAGAATCACTGTAATGATATTGTTCGTCCATACCAATCGGAAATCAGTTTGATGTTGCAATGTTTTGATGGATGGTCAATGCCGATCCAAAACTCATTTTTCGTTCTTGAGAATCAATACCATCTAGTTTCCGTTTCTTGGTATCATATGTCCTTATAGCTTAAAACATCTCAACAACACGTGTTTTACTCGAAAAACACGGGCCTGTATTGCGTTACACTCTCCGGAAATATAAATGTAAATATATATATATATATAAGTACAAGTACAAATATAAGTATAAAAATAAATATAGATATGAAAATATACAAACACATAAATAGATAAATACATAGGAATTTATATATATATATGTATATATCACACACACACATATATATATATATAAACCCTGTATTATATACATGTATATATATGTGGCAGGAACTTTTAGGCATCATGTGTTGATGTTCTTTGTGTCAGTATCAAAGCTAGTTTCTACACTACACCCTTATCATGATTGTTATTACTATTACTACTACAAGTATGAAAACGACGACGACGACGCCGACTACGATGTCAACGACAAGGTTCCAAAACTTTAACCTAAAGCACCGAACCCCAACATCCAAACAGCAAACGTCTCAAACCCCGAAACCTTAACCACTCGCTATTGTTCTTTTTGCTAATACTAGGCCATGCACGTATCTCGACTACGTCCCAAACTGCGTGAGGGTTTAGGAAGCCTCTTTTTCACTGGTGATGCTCAGCCGAAGGTCTGCGCGGCGGGAATGGCTCGAACACGTGGATCAGACGCGTACAACTGAGTCGTAAGCTTTTGGCTTGTGGCAGTTTCTTGAGCCACAAAGTTGTTGTTGAGGCGGAGCACTTGTAAGTATGCACTTTGCAAAGCAGGAGTGTCAAAGAATTGGATGTAATCCGAGGGTCTGAATATTAAGGAGGGAACCCCCCCCTTCACAATTAGACTTGAGGGCGCTGCATTGATAGAAAACCATCTCTGGGGCTCTTTTGGACTATTAGCTTTCGTATTAAAGAAGCAAGCCAACACAAGCAAAGACTGCAGGAGCAGCCGGGCGGCTCCGGGGGCTGGCTATAAATGTGGTATTTTTCCTATAAATCTGGCTCGAGCTGCTGCTGAAACCTCCCGGTTTAAATAGTTTAGACAGTTTGGGCCCGGCGCCCGGCCCCCCAGGACCCTCTACAAATTATTTAAACTACCCAAACTATTTAAAAAAGTGCAAACTATCTAAACCTTTCCGGCTTATGGATAGTTTAGATGGTTTGGGCCCCCCGCCCGGTCACCAAACTATCTAAGCTATCTAAACCGGGCCCTCCCCCATGCTGCACACAACAAGGTACCCGTGTGTTGGTACAGAGCCAGTTTAAGGGGATGTTCCCTCAAATTTTTGGCGTCAAGGAAATCCGATTTCCCTGTGGTTTGGCTTGAAATTCCCTTCCGCCTTTCATTTTCCCCTACGACTTTGTGCTTGCGGCCACTATAAAATGCCTAGACCATCCATCCCCCAAATCACCTAGGATTTCCTCAGTTTTCGCTTTGATTTCCTGCAATTTTCGCCTTAAAACCCTTCAGAAATTCCCTTTCAAAAAGCCCTTTACGTATCGTCCCTGTTCCCCTGTAAAATTGCGTTTGTTATGTTTTGTAACGTCTTTGTCCGCAAATATCACAATACCTTTAGCAATTGCACATGGAGTGAGTTGTCTAAGCTTGGGTTGTATATTGCTGAAACATGACGGATCTAGGATACACGAATTCCAGACAGAGGATTGCTCTGAAAACCGTATATCAACCTGATGGCTAATGTATTGGACAGCTCTCTGCTTGAAAGTCAGTTTTTGGGTTTTGCTGCTTCAGTGTATGGCTTCACGTTACAGGGATTCTGGATCGACCTTGTGCAGCTTCAGAGTCCGCAGATTCGGGATATAAAGTTGGCCGTGTGATGTCATAAAAGCGGCCGGGTTTCATTCATTCAGCTGGAGGTCGAGGCCGCAGAATTGGATGAAACAAAAACGGACCGCTCCACAGAGATCCCGGGCCATTGAGTTTATTGAATTAAGCGAAGTAATGACTTCATTGATTCATTTACTTCGGGCCTGGGCTTGGAATAGATTGTTAATTCATTCAATTCGGGGCTGAGGAGGAGTAGACTTAACAAATGTAAATCAAGTAAATGCGGACCGCCCTCCAAAGATCCCGGGCCTTTTGAAGATTTAAGCAGTTTACTTATTGCACGGGGCTTGGGCCTGAGAGAGATTAGAGGTGTAGAGTTAAATGATTTTATTTCATTTAATTCATTTACTTCGGGGCTAAGGCCGCGGAAGTAAGAGAACTAAACAAGTTACATATTGAGTTCAATCAGTCACTTAGGTCATGTAATTCATGTAACTCCTCAAATGGCCTGGGAACTGCCGAGGGTTTTAAGGGGTCTGGGGGATTTTATAGTAGCCGCAACAACCGTACACAAAGTCGTAGGAGAAAATGAAAGGGAATTTCAAGCCAAACCAAACGGAAATCGGATTTCACTGACGCCAGAAATTTGAGGGAAAATCTCTTAAACAGGCTTTGTACCAACAGGCGGGTATCTTGCTGTGCGGAGCATGCAGGGTTTAGATAGCTTAGATAGTTTGGGCCCATGCCCGGACCCCCAAGACTATTTAAACGATCTTAATAACTGTTAGCATTTCCCCTGTTCGGTGGTCAGCCTTTTGGCTCCGCCGGTCTGACTGTAGCTCTGTCCTTTTCTGTCATAGGCTGATCACGAATGCCAACTTGTCCTGGATCCAGGTGCTCGGAGGCACTGCTGTGACTGCGAGCTTGGGGATGAGTACTGAGTCGAGTATCCATATGTGATTTCGTCAACTTCTGACTGTACCGTGCTTGTATCTGCATGTCATTGTTGACGAGCAGTTCGATGGTCGTGGCCGTCGTGATGTTCCATCCGTTGATCATCATCACAGCCACTGGATCGATGTATAGAAAGCTGTACTGGTCTGTAGGTGGTGGCTTCAGCAAAGCACATATGGTCTTGCCTATCATCTTGGCGATGAGTGTCTGCAATACCTGAAAGCAACTCATATACATTTCCCGAGTAGGCTGTCCCCTGGACAAGTAGGTACCTGGATTGAATGCATCTCGTGGTATTCCTATCTGCTAGCACCCCTCATGAGCTTCGAGCGCAGAGCAATTGACTGATTCGGAATTTCCGGAACATGTAGTTTCCATCGGGGTCTTCGCGATCATTGAGACTGCGCGCGTAAGCCGAGAAATCTGTGTTTCCACATCGATCTCGTTGAGAGTAGGCCATTGTTCAAAGAGGTCATATCGATTCCTTTTCTGGAACATAGCATCCATGTGTTCGCGCTTCGAGCTTGTCCACTTGGTGTTCGCAGGCCGCGACTTGTGCATCCAGTGTACCACGATGTAGGCCATGTATGTCAATATTTCAGCCCTGGCGGCAATGCATCTTGCTGAAGGAGCATTGGGATAATGTAGAACTTGCATGGATACTCTCGCCTGTGCAAGAACAGGGTCAGTGAGATGGGTATGTTCTTGCAGGATCACAGGGCGTCGTTCTGCGATTTCGTCCTGATCTTCATTTTCATCATATTCATCTTGTCGTTCTTCATCAGGCTCAGCTTTGTCTATCTTGTCGACCACGTCATCAACCTCCATTTCTGGTTCGGCAATGTCGTAGTCTGATCCTTTTTGTCATCGAGGATGTTGGCATTGGCGGATGGTGCCGCTGTAGCTGCCTCCATCGCATGGGCAGTATCCTCACGTGGCACTTCCAAAGTCCAAAGGAGAGCCCCGTTGTGGAGCTGTTCGCTGGTACTTGCCGCAAGACTTGAACACTGAGAAACACTTCGTACAACGTGCAGGGCCGGCCGGAACCATTGCTAAGCATGCCGGGACACAGTTGCGTTCTAACTCCCGTGTCTATTTCGTCCCGATTTTCTTCTTAAGGAAGCATGTTCCTGATGGCGAACTGGGTGGCTTCTCTCACGAGCTGTGGCCTTCGCGAGGGCCCTGAGGCAGTACTCTTTCGCATTGTCGTGTGGTCCACGAGGTAGTTCACACAGGACGTTCATGACCTTGTGAGGAGACCGTTCATCTTGATACTTCATCGTCATTGGAGTGGAGATGGCGCATATTCCAAGCATACTTCATCTACAAGGTCTTAGTTAAAGATTTCCTCAAGTACTTCGAAAAGGCCCACAGGTCGTTGGGATCGGGTACGCAGAACCAAATTTCTCTGACACAGTTAAACGGGATCGGACGACTGATGATCACCATGCCACTCTCGGTCAGTGCCGCCGTCGCACCAGACCAGGGGTCGGAATATAGAGAACTGCCACAAAGGCAGGTTCCTGTTTCCATGCGCCCTGTACTTTGTGACCGCATTGCGATTGTCGAATGGAGCAAAGACGCCAAAATGGCTGTGCAATCTCCCGGAAGCGCTGTCTGCAACTTACATCCCAGGCACAATGCCATTCTTCACAATGGACTGAAGATTGTGACAAGCTGTGCTGTGGAAGGATCCTTGTAGGGTTTCCACCAACGTCATCGACGGATGAACTGCAAACTTGTTCGGGTCGACCCTCATGAGCATCTTGTCAGGATCAGATGACATTGAATGTCCACTGGACGCCTGAACTGCCCAGGGTCTGATCAATTGTCGTTGAGAGCAAGGTCATCGTCTCTCAAGTGTCGAGTTCCGTGCGATCTTCTTTGTTCGTGAATTTGAACTTCTCGCGCAGCATGGCGGTTTGGTGGATCCGTAATCTTGACGCCCAAGAACTGAAGTCTAACATTCGCATAGCGCTGAGAAGCGTTGAGGTGATTTCCTTCAAATAAAAGCTGAAGGCGATCGTTCATCTGTCTGGTGCGCCTGGTCTGGTCGTGATTTTCAAGAGGATCGTCAATCTTTCGGGACTCGTGTGCCCACAGGATACCCATCGTCAAGATGTCCTCAATTCTCACCCATCCTCCTTCGTCACATTGGAATGGTGTGAACCCCAAAACGTGCAATCGAAGCACAACGATGCGTCCGACCAAGGTGATGTCGTAGATGTCCTTGAATGCACGTTAAAGCCCACTTTGCGTTCTTCTTGCGGTTGAAGCTGATGAGTCGTGGAGCTTGGGCGGCTTGAGCTATGCCCCATTCATCATGCACGAACGAAGCGCCCTTGCTTCCTCGCGGGGGGACAACTGGACCCTGGGAAACAGATGTTTATGTCGAATCTACTGCGCCTGCCGCACGAAACAGGCTTGTTCTTGCAAAGGTTGACAGCATGTTTTCTTTTCTTGCGTTTACTGTTTATGGAATTGCTTCACAATGGGGTTTTGGCAGCGCTAGTCGCTGTTTTCGGCTGGAAAGGTTCTTGCCGGGGAAGTAGGAGATTTCAAGTACCACTGGCTAACATACCGAAATACTACGCCTGTCACAGAGTCACACGAAAGAGAAACAAACAGAGGATTGAGAATCTACTCAAGCAAGACTTTGTGTGATATCAGTTATGAGATGGGATGATATGACATGGATGGGATGGTATGAAAAGACATAAGATGCAACCGAGACTGCAACCAGAGAGTTCGAGAAATGTGTCATGTGAGATGATATGACATGGTATGGGATGGTATGAGACGATATGAGGGATCACGAAAGTGTTGTAAATACCGAGTAAAACGGCTCTTGTGGAGATATTGTTCGGGGTGCTTGTGTAGCAATGTCGTCATCATCTCCTCCCCTGAGATGTAACTTGACGTGTGTCCCCTCGCAAGGCGTACAGGAACACAGGCACGCAAGGGTCTCCTTTTCCTACAGGCGCGCAGCTGTCTGCTATGCTAGAACCTTGAGCACAGACATGGATACATGCAAGTGATACGTGCACTGACAGTTGCCCGGATGTGGAACATTCGTTCTTCAAACTGGCACAAATTTCAAAACACGTAGGACTGCATGGCCGTGAAGTTGGCATTCAGCAATGTCTGTTTAGCTCAAGCGAATTGCAACTGTGGAGTGACATTAAGATACAAAAGTGACTTCGAGAAAGATACATCTGTACAATCTCTCTTGCCTGGAGACAGCTGGTTATAAAAGCAGAACACGGCACAAACAAACCGATCTTCGGTTCAAAACTCAACTGAAAAGTATTGCCCACTTGTTCAGTTCCCTCTCCAGTGTGGAAGGCATACTGCACATGAAGTGTAGAGCCTAGCTCCACTTGATGCCAGCTATGGCATATTGCGGCTTGAAAGAATCCGAAGACTCTAGAAGAGTATCTTCTCCTGTGAGAGGTTTTTCATTCTGCACGTTGGGCAAATGATCTTTAGAAGTCCCTCTTCCTGTGAAGAACATCTTCTTCTTGACATGAAAAAGGGCTGACAGAAGGAAGGATACCTTTCCAGAGAAAAGCTTCCCTTTGAAAAGTCGAGAAACAATTAGTCGACCACCTCAGAATCATAATCCCGACTGCTGTCACGAGTCCCTCTACCGCCCCAACGGTAAGGAGTGACACCGAAGAAGACCAGAGGTTGTATACGAGCGAAAGGATCAGGACGAGCAGGTGGAGGTCGTGGTGCTGGTCCGTAGACCGGCTGTTCCGACTCGGATTCACCTTTGCCCTTGGAGGACTTGCCTCCTTTGTCTTTGCCCTTGGAAGACTTGCCTCCTTTGCCGCCTTTGCCGCCTTTGCCAGAAGTAGCGTTCCCACCAGGAGGATGTGCAAGTTCAGCTGGACGTTGAGAGCCAGACGCGGCTGCGCCAGAACCTACCTCTCCCGGTGGAGAGCCGGTGTAAACACGAGCTCGGTCTTTCCTCCGCTCTGCCTTCTCCTGGACCGTGTCGGGATTGCGGCTCGTTGCCCTCGCTCTCCCACCAGTGTACTGATTCACATTGACACCAATGAGAAGATCAGTATGCGAGTCAGAATCCCGGTCGTTCAGGAGGTAGTTGGCAGAGGTGGAGTTCAGCAACCGCTCGAAGACGTTGACCTTGTACTGAAGGAACGGTCGCCCACTGGTCATCGGACAAAGAATGGCCCCACTCCAGAACGGTGGCGACGAAAGGGTCCAAGCCTGGAAAAGTGTTCCAGTTGACCTGTGGACAGTCTCTGTAGGGCTGACCCAGCGTGTCCTCAGGCTGCTTCAGGAGGCATAGGCTGTTGGCAGAGATGTGTTGTGCCTTCGGAATGCACAAAGGCATGCATCTCGGACTCGCTGTCCAAGCTTCCAAAAAGTAGCTGAGAGTGGACTGGTACATTCCTCCCTTGATGTCCATCGACTCTTGCCGGGTATCTGAGTACCTGTAGAGCCTCATGTTGGGGTCGGCCCCGATGAGGTCCACCTGATAGTCCAGGAACATAGAGGCCAAGCGCTCGTGAGGAACGCTGACCTGCCCACTCGCGACCTTCAAGTTAAGGTGGAACGCGCAGACACGCATAGAGTTCATGCCAGCTCGAGTGAGGGGTGCTGTTAAAGACGACGGAGGAACTTGTTGTCGGTAGCCTTGTGAACCTTGTGGAAGGGTCTTGCCGAAGACGATGTCAACGATCACGTACGTGAGAGGAAGATGAGCATGGACTACCCCTACCAGTATAGAGCCTGCCACTTGCTGCGTCCTTGGCCCAACCTTGTTGGTTCGGCATCCGACTAACAGCTCCCCGTTCGGGTTGCGCACTGTCTCCCAGCCTCGTTGATGAAGGAAGGAGAGCTCCTGGGCGTTAATCTCGCCGGCCTCGCGCAACCAGAACAAATGTGCTTTGGCTTGTGCGATGCTCTTTATCAGAAGACCAGCACTTTCACCGGAATCGTCGTAATCGATGACGTCCGAGTAGGTAGAAGGCACTGTCCTCTTCCGATTGCGAGCAAAACTTCCCAAATTGAGAACCAGAGCCGTGCACTTCGCCTTGCTCGTGTAGATAGGAACGAATCCTTCTTCAGCCGAATGTCGTGGTTGATGACGTCGTAGAAGTGTTAACAACATCTAAGAATAAACAAACACTAGACAAACCAATGTAATTGTTATCAAATTTTGAGTATTTAATTCCGTTACTACTTGAGAAGATGTTTCCAGATTCGCTGGGAAAATGAACTTGCTCTTCTCGCCTCAAACCAATCCCAAAACTATCCAAACTATCTGGTCTGGGGCGGGAAGGGTTAACTAAACTATCTTGACCGTCCCCGCCCAGACCAGCGGGACCTCCCAAACTATTTAAACTGTTCAAATCCTCCCGGTTTAGATAGTTTCGGCACTCCGCCCGGTCCCCCAAACTAGCTAAGCCATCTAAACTCCCCTGGTTTAGATTGTTTAGATAGTTTGGGCCCTCCGTCCGGGTCCAAAACAAGCTAAACTATTTAAACCCCCTGGTTTAGATAGCTTGGATAGTTTAGATAGTGTGCCCTCCGCCCGGCCCCCCAAACCATCTAAACTATCTAAACCCTCCCGGTTTAGATAGTTTAGATAGTTTGGGTCCTCCGCTTGGTCCCCCAAACTATCTAAACCATCTAAACCCCCTGGCCCTCCGCCCGGCCCCCCAAACTATCGAAACTATCTAAACCCTCCCGCTTTAGATAGTTAAGATAATTTGGGCACTCCGCCCGGCCCCCCAAGTTATCTAAACTATCTAAACCCCCCTGGTTTAGATACTGATGATTGTTTACGATAGTTTGGATAGTTTGGGCCCTGCGCCCAGCCCCCCAAACTATACAAACTGACCGAGTTTAGATAGTTTGGACAGTTTGGACCCTCCGCCCAGCCCCCTACTTCCAAGTAAACTATCTAAATCGGGCCCGCCGCCCGGCCCTCCGGGACTCTCCCCAAACTATCCAAACTATCTAAACTGTCTGAACCCTCCCGGTGTAGATAGTTTAGATAGTTTGGGTGCTCCGCCCGGGCTCCCAAACTATCTAAACTATCTAAACCCGTTCCCCTAGCAGACCCAGCGCAACACATTATACAGAAAGGTTTCGCGCACATGTATATATGTGTATATATATATACATATATACACACACACACACACATTTAGACACACCTCTCTCTCTCTGTGTCTGTGACTCTCTCGTTCTCGCTCTTGCCCTCGTTCTGGCTCTCGCTCTCGCTCTCGCTCTCGCACTCTCTCTCTCTCTCTCTCTCTCTCTCTTCGTCTTTCCGGCCGAAGATTGACCCCTGAATCGCCAAATCTCTAAACCAAAGAAGCGAATCATCCGCGTCAGATCCCAAAGGTTCTGAAGTCCAAGCCCGCAGCCTTCTCCTGCACAATATACAGCTCATCGCAGCTTTCGGCAGCAGCTGGGTATGAAGTAAAGCAGCTGGTGTTCAAAGTCATGGTGTATTCCTGGCAATGATGCGGCTTGGAGAGAAAAGGGAAGCGGTAGACGCAGGAAGACGGTTGATGACATTACGGTGGTGGCAGGGCCCGCTGTAATGGCAACGGGGACGAGAGTGACGAAGGATGAACAGGAATATGCAGCCACACGTGACCTCCGACACCGTGGCGATGACGATCATTGAGGATGCCCACGGTGGTACTCATTGCCATGTTGATGTTGGTGAGGGTGATGCTGAAGCGGCAAAACTGCAGCTGTTGACATCGGCTATACCGACGATGATAGGGAGGGCTTCAGTGATGGACCTCGAGCTGAATTATGAGGGGGATGGGGAGGGCAACATTGAACGATGAGACTTTGGCTTCTCGCATCTACCGTCAACTGTACACTGAAGACAGTAATTCGGAAAAGCTGGTACCTCAGTTTAACCGACACCAGCACAACGAGATCGAAGAACAACCTGAAGGGGCAATAGACATCTCAGAACGAATCGGGCACATGTAGAACTGAAGCAATCATAAGACAGCTGAGCTTGTGTCGCATGGCAGATTACAAGTGCCTCAGCAGAAGTGGTCGGCCGCTGTAGCAGAGATGGGAAGTGACATAGACGGCGCTGGGAAACATGGGAATACTTAAGTGCAAATAGGTTACAAGTGGGCCTGACAAAAACAATCATGATGGAATTGGTGGAATAAAGCATAGCATGCATGCTTTCATCTGGCATTCTTGCAAAACGACAGCACCGGCCAGATGATGTCCGAGAGAGTAAACTGCCGCCGCGCTGCATGTGTAAATGTCGAGACTACGATGGAGCTCTCACGTATAGCGGCCGCAGATGTTCCCGACATCCAGGTGCAGTTGTAATCCTCCGACATGTCGGGACCCTCACTTACAAGTCTCTTGGGCTTACTATCCGCGCCTTAGTTTTTTCGGGTGTACTTTAATTAAAGCGATACTATCACCAGCTATTGCGGCCCCTATGTTACCTGGCTTCTTGCTCTGAGATCCTAGGCAGAAACAACGAGTCTGGGACGGCTGAAAGCACATGAGGGAGGACGACGGGGGCGACGGGTGCCGCACGACGCCAGTGCTTCTGCACAAAAGGGGAAACCGCATCAGAGCAAGGACACGGGCACCATTTGCAAGGAGACAAGGGCAGCATCAGATCCTCTGATATCGTAACAAGCAAGAGAACGATGACATTGTTACTAACACAAGCGGCTGCAACCATACCTCTCTAGAACACACTACCCCCTTACCCCAGTCAGCTAACTGCTCAGCAGCACGCACAGCATGGGAGGATGGGGGAGACTAGAGATCAAGAACCCAAGCAGGATATCATGGGACGGGGGAGGAGGGGCGGCAGCAGCGCTGTGTCATATATGGTAGTAAACCGTATCCTGTATTGATGAGGACCCCTTCCTGAAAACCAACACCGATATCCAAACACGACCAAAGTCCAAATAAAGAAGGACTTACACCTCATTTCGGAAACCCGATATGGCCCGACAAACTTCCCAATGCAAATGTACCACGAGCCGAACCTGAATACTCGCGGTCCTTGAACGCAGGTCGATAATCGCACCTGACTCAATTGCCCCGGTCCTGTAACCTTCAGTTGTACTACTAAAAACGGAATCCTCAATGAGAGCAGCAATGCTGCTTGTTCTGTTTATCACTTGTTGTCAACAACCATGCGTGACCTCCATGCTTCCAAATGGGATGTAAAACGATCTAGTAACTTGATTTTGTTGTTGATGAGGGTAGGGTACCGACACCAGGCAAAAAGTAGGAACTTTCGGATTGCATGGCCTTACACAACTTAGTCGTGAAGCCTGGCTCATATAGCAACCGTAGACCCTAAACCCTAGACCCTAAAATGCCTCAACCTTGCGCTACCGACCTCAGCTGCCGAACTGATGATGTCGTGTTGAAAGCAACACGATGCTTTCGTGCCAGGCCTTCCTTGCGACTTCCCGAAAGTAGGGTCCCTCTCTTAGAGTTTCTTAAAGGGATCTATAAGTGTTTCCAAAAGGGCTTCAAAAAGGGTGCTAAAAGGGTAGTTCTGTAACTTGTCGCGGTTGTGGTTCTTGTTGAAGCTGGGAAGGAAGCTCTGGGGGCATGCGTTCGGGCCAGGTGCGTGGCTCATGTCAGCTTTGTTGTTGCAGTTTTCGGCCTGTGAGTGATTTTGCGGGTGCTCCGTACTGTATTGTGCAGTCAGGTCGGCTATGGCTGATCAGAGGGTACACTTGCAAGTAATTGACAACCTGAAGTCATCCGCAACCCGTATTGCTCCAGACGCCTCCCGGTCTTGCAAATGCGCTTCGACTGCAATGCCCTTTACCCGACTTCTACGAAAATCACTTTTTCAGGCTCCAGTCTGAACGAGAAGCGAGCATGAGCCGTCGTCATTGGTCTTGCAGCTGGAGTTCTGCGCACAACAGTATGGGAGGTGGCTCAGCGGTGCGAAGCTGTCCTGGCAACGATCGAGGCAACAGCAAGCTGAACTGGGACGAAAAGCAATGCCGTGAAACCATGCACCCGGGCCTTGCAACCTGTATCATTCGGGTTGCACCCAGCAGTTGGCTCTTGCAGTGTCAGCCGCACCGTGTTCTGCGCATCATTAAACTTGAGGTATCCTGCACAGGCAATACTGCAGGACAGTGACCCAATTTTTGGCTATGAGAACCCGTGGCCGTGGCCTAAGTTGCCGATAAGCTGGTAGACCAGTATGTACACGACAATGAAGAACATCAGCGTGTAGTGGAGCAAGCCTGGGAGGCATCCAACATTCACCATGCTGTCGTGAAACAAATATTGTTATATTTTCTTATCTTATATTATATTATATTATATTATATTATATTATATTATATTATATTATATTATATTATATTATAATATATCATAGTATATTGCATTATATTATACTATTAGCGCAATGCCGGAGTGAATCTTCAAGGGCCCGAGTGCGAGGCCAAGCCGGGCATCACGGATGACAATGTACTTGGTCGTACCTTGAGTAAATCATGCAGCGTGAGCATGCGATCTTGGGCTGTGGCAGGGTTTTGTAGCAGCCAAGGAGCTGTATGCAAAAAGATTATGAAGGTCCACGCCGCAACAGGTATCTGGAATGCGACAGCATCGACACCATCTGCATGACGCCATGAACGTCAACTACCGGATCAGTCGGATCTACTGCTTGATTCCATGCGAGCATCGCCAAGTCCTGTCGGTGTACTGCTTGTTTTGTTCGTGCATGCGCCGGATTCCTGATACACACTTGAGGCATACTCGACAGGACCTCCACTCACGGAAACCCTTCAAACAACAGCCAAGGTCGATGGAAGTCTTTGCTCGCCCTGAGCATGAAGATCGAAGGCATGGTCTGGCATTGAAGAACTTCTGGGGGGTTAGAGCACACTTCCCGCCTGTAGCCAAATTTCTGCGCACGTGTGTGGTTGAGTGCTTCGGCTGCGAAGATACAAAGACCTGAAGCTCGTGAGGTGTCAACATGTAGCGGCCGGGACAAGACCCCAAACCGCACATGCTAAAAGGATAACTATGTTACTTCTGAATAGGAGTCATGGCTGTGAGACGTGGGGCCGTGGTCTGGGGTGTTGCTGTAGGGGTGCCTGCTATGGTTCCTGCTTGATGATTCTATTCGCTTTCTAGGGACATTCAGCATCAATCCGATTAGGTAGCCTTGCTGCTAATGAGAAGATTATTGCTCTTGATGTTGTTGCCGCAATACAGAAGATTGATCTTCTTGGGGCCACTGCACCGCTTCGCAGACGAACAAAGCGGCACCCGAACCACAGTTCAGCACTCCTGCATGTACAATGTACAGCTCACGAAGCTGCTAAGACGGCAGCCAAGGATCGAGATTGCCGGGCTTCACAAACCGATATGTGCTCTGCAGGTACAGTACAAACGCACCACAAGCATTGATTGACACTTCTTTTTGTTCGGTCATCTGATCTTCTGTTGTTGCGTCGCTTGTTGCACAAGTCTACTCTTCAAGTAGAAACAGCTCAGCGTTGAGACGTAATAACCTTAAGAACATGTAACAGTTAGTAAAATGACCCCTGCTTTCCATGTTCGTGACAATCTAAGTCTCAACAGGTAGTTGGAATGGTGTCTTCAACGCAATGTCAAGGAAAGCTTGCCCAATAGGGGGAAAAACGGCAGTCGCCTGCAGGACGCATATCTGCGTGCTTCAGTTGGCAATAAGCCATGCTCGCTGCAGTTCAACTACAAACATAATCTGACTCCAGGGCTTGAAAGCTTAGCTATGGAGCTAAAGCCATCTTTTCATCTCTCTTGTACTCCTTCTTGATCTCCTTGCTCATCTTCTTAACGATCTTCTTCATGTACTCGATGACAGCATAGAGAACGGCATTGCAGAACTCTCCTTCTGTGACCTTCTCGCCACCGTCACTTTCCTCCATCTGCATGGCCACTATATGATCTTGGAATGTTTTGATGAACTTCCTCTCACTGCCCCATCTTGCTTGGTCTTTTAGAATACGGTGCAGGTACATTCTCTCCATCTTGGACAAGTGCTTGTACGGGAAGTCGGAACAACATCCCGTCTCAACATTCACCGTCTTGTAGAGATCTTTGGCCTGTTTGAGAACTTCGTATTCAGCCTTGGAAAGAAAGAGCCACTTGAAGAAGGCAAGGATGTACTTGATAGGCGGGCACATGCGGACCCAAAAGCAGCAAGTCCTGGTCGGCGTGGGGGACTTTTTATTCTCGTCATCACTGCTGGAACTTGAGCTGTTCTCTGGGTGAACCTTTGGTGCTGCAAGGACTGGTCCGCCTGGTGCCATCAGCATCGTGAAGCTGGTGGGTAAGGGACGGCCGGGAGCTCCAAGGGGCAAGTTATCGCAAGCTGAAGTCTTGTGCCAAAGAGGTCAAGGCAACCCCAAGTCGATTGTTCTTGTTTGCAAGGAAGAGAAAAACAAATTTCCTCTAAGCTGACAGAGCTCAGCAGAAACAACCCCTGCTCAAAAATCTGCCGGAAGCTGCTGGCATTCGCATGCACAGTAGTAGTATCCTCATGGTTCGCACACTATCTTGCATGATTGATCCAGTAACTCTCTGAAATAATGTCAATAGCGAAGACTTCTACTGGTACGCAGCGAAGACGGACCAGTCCGGACCAGTCTGTCCCTGCTTCTTCCTATGGGGCACAACCTGATTGACACAAGATCTGGTTCAAACCATCCAAAAAGGCTAAACCAGACGCAAGTCCCAAAGAAAACGGATCCGCTTGAGCGTGCCGAAGTGGGCTGCAAGTCACGCATTACAACTCCCGCGGGTTTTGTCCTGACCGTCTACCGGGCCTAGCGATTAAATGGAACGACCTTGAAGCTTGGGACAAACACCTGTGGCTATCGAGGCTCTTGAGATTCTTTCGACAGACTGAAGAACTAGGGTCTGGGGTTTAGGGATTAGGGATCCGGGATAGTTCTCATACTGTACCATGCAAACTATGAAATGACTCCAGTGCGATGAGGCCATGGTCTGCGAACACTGGTGCTGAAGACATCTTCTGGCCCTTCTTTTGACAGCAAGGCAGTGCGGTAAGGTAAGAGAAGTGAGACCTGCCCTAAGCCCCCAACCCCTAAACCCTGTAAACCCTAAATCTCTAAACCCTGACCCCTAAACCCTAAGCCCCTAAGCCCCTAAACCCTAAGTCCCTAAACCCTAAACCCTCTTCTTGCGGTCCTGCTAAGAAGAAACACAAAACTCGAAGCTTCCACGTTGCCAAGCCAGCCTCGCCAAAAACAGCCGAAAAACAGTAAGGAAGGTCGATACTTTTGAGCTTTGGGGTTTAGGGGTTTAGGGTTTAGGGGTTAAGGGTTTAGGGGGACCTTGACCCTGTTGCCAATGATACCCCGACAGCACATATATGTGCATTCGATGACAAGGACTGCGAACGAAAGCCGCGATATTCCTGACACCAAATCCAGATCAAGTGCAAACCCCTTATCCTGACACAAGCCCTGCACACCAATCCCTAAAGCCCTACAGTCCTAGAGCCTTCTAAACTCTTGTCCCCTAAACCCTAAACCCTAACCCGCTTAAACCCTAAACCCTAAACCCCAAACCCTAAACCCTTCCCAGCCCGATCGCCGTGTCATCATCTCGCCTGCTGGCGATTGGGGTTAAGCTTGGCTGGCACGTCCAGTTCATAGGTTAGGGGCCCGGGGGATGCGATCTAAGCAGTGGGGCTTCAACTGATACGACTACAAACAAGGCTTGACTGACCTTTCATTCATCATTGGTTTACTTCTAGTTGGCTTCGATAGATTTTGATTCCAACTTGCCCATGCCTAGCTGCAATCCATGCCGAGCTGATTTAGCATGAGTTTTCAGTCCGTCCAACTTCCATTTCAACTACTTTGAACCAGTTCTTGCTCTGTGTGAACTTTGTTTCACCTGAATGGAATGATTGCTCGCTCGTTGTCATTTGGCTTCATCTGTTGTCACATGTTGTGCCAGTCGTGCCCACGTTCTTAGCAATCCTCATTTCAATGTGGCTTCGATTTTGCCAACTCCTACTGAATCTTCGCTGCTTGCATTCGAAGTCTATTTGGCTTTACTTCTACTCGCAAACAGGCTCACGTTAAGGTTTGAAACTTCGATCGCGGACTTTGAATATGTGGACTCTTGGGGCAAAACGTCCAGGGCGCGAGCTGGGAGCGCGTCGTCTAGGGTCAACATATCAGAAAAATCTTCAGCCTTTGTGGCTGTGTTTCGGCGCTGACACTCGGACATGCCAGGCGAGGTTATTGGTGCGCAGTCGGATCAAGTGAAACACTGCCGAGAAGGAATGTCCCAATTTCCACAACTTTGAGGCTTCTGATACTGTTGGAAAAAAACGTGTGCCGGAATTGTGTTCAAAAACTTACACCGTCTCATGGAACTTCAATATTTACATGTCTGTTGTTCTCTGCTTTCATGTGAATGCTATGGCTTCAGTTGATGTTGCATTGTTTCTCACGTTGCATGTAGTTGTTGATGTCCCTGGGTCTACACATCATGCCGGCGATGCTCCCAAACTCGGACTTGCCACATGATTCGTGCCGCTTCCTACTTAGATCCACACCGATGTCCAGATAACTTCAGTTCTTAGACTTTAGAGTTCCAGTTAATGTGCCTTGGCTTGAAACCCTGAAATGTAAGCCCCAAACTTATCGACTCGAATCGTGCTACACGGAAGCTCTGTGGCTGGGCTCCCTTCTTTCAGGACCGGGGCATGGTAGAAATCGGTTGAAGGTGGGGGTTTTGGAGGTCTAGCCTAGCGTTTAGGGCAGTTTAGGGCCAATTTAGGAATAGGCCGGGTAGGCTATCAGAAGGCTATATTCTATTTAGACATGAAATATGCTTGTATACACACGGCACCCACCTTTCAAGTGCATCACCGGCCAGATAGAACATGTCATAACCTCTTCCACGGCCACTAATGCCACGGATGTCAAGCCCCTACGAATCCTGCAAAACCCAAGTTAGGGGTGAAGGTTGAAAGGTAGAAACTCCCTGTTGCAAAGAAAACCCTGGTCCCTTATGATATACGGCGGTACTATAGTATAACCCCAAACTGTGTTCCAATTCTTAGATGCAAATGGCAAACATATGAAAACAAATAAAAACAATAAAACTGAGCATTCTCTAAATCCCAATGAAGCCCTGTAACACCCTATTCCAATTAAGGCCCCGATGCGAAACCGAATAAATGCCTTACAAATTTCTATTTAAAAAACAGGCACTATTTTAGGTAGTAAAACCTCTGCAGCAACACCATGTAGAAGCTATACAACCCAAAAAAACGATTCTAACATAATCCCTCTTGCTCCTATTCTAATCGGTCCTGAAGCGTTGCCAGATTGTGCGCGCAGGCCAGCGTTTGAGGATGATCCTCGCCCAACATCACCCGGCCTCGTCGGGATCGCCGCTGAAAATACGCAAGGCTTGGGGCTTCGGGTCGGTGTCTACCTTAACCGACCAAAGGCTTCATGGGGTCTTCATGGAAACCCTTGCAGGGTATGCCCGATTAAAACCAATTTCTATATACGGCTTGTCATAGGGTCTTCACAAAAGAGCCCTTAAAGAAACTGTGGGTTATGGTTGGTTACAGTGCAGGTTGAGTGCCCTCAGAAACGGAACTACCCCAGCACATGCAACCCGGTAGTAAGCTAGGCAACTTACGAAGTCATATAAGGTAAAGCCTGTAAAGTTAGAGTCTGGTTTGGGGGCTATATACTATAACTACAACTGGTTCCCCAAGCAATGGGCAACCACAGGACAAACACGCACAGTGAAACTCACAGCTCTGGCCTTTAGCTAGGTTGGCCTTTTAAGTTAAATCTTGCGTGGACTGGGTTAGACTAGAGTACTGTAGGAACATCTTTTTCCCCGCAAAGGAAGGTTTATTGGATCCCAGTGGCCTACGTAGTAAACAAACAACTTAGGCACTCGCAACCCTGAATCTTAATAACCTCAAGTACTGAAACCCCACCTCCCAACACCCTCAAACCCCAAAAGCCTAAAACCCTAGACCCTAAAACCGCTTAAAGTCAATCTACAAAGCCCAAAACCCCTCAAACCCGACTATACCTTTCAAGACGCACAACCTTGAACCCTTCAGAACCCCAGACCTTCAAACCGGAGAGCCCAATGCCCTTTAAACCCGAAAGCAATCAAACCGTACAACCTTGAATCCTCTATTAACCCCAAGCCCTAAAACCCGAGAACCCGACGACCGTACACCTCGGCCCCCTCCTAAACCCTAAAAGGGTTTAGGGTTTAGGGGGTTAGGGTTTAGGGTTTAGGGGCTTAGGTTTAGGGGTTTAGGGTTTAGGGTTGAGGGTTTAATCCTAAACCCATACTTGGCATCCAGCACCGCTGCAGGCTCGTCTTGTATAGCGCCTCAGCCTCTGCGGCATCGATTGAAACTTCAAACTTTGCAGAGCCAAATAAAGTACCTAAAGCCAGACGGCAGGCATATCCCGGTATCCCACAATCCCTGCCTCAAAACAATCAGGTAGGGATATCCCACGCAAAAAAGGTGATGCTTCGGGTGCTTGTTTCGTTCCCGACCAAAGGGTCCTAGCAGAAGGAAAGGTTTCTAACATAGGATTTGCTATTATGGTCGGGTAGGTATCCCCCGGAGGTAGTTACTTAGCACCCTTTGGAGGTTCAAAAGCGGAATAGCTTAGGCCTGTTCCTTGCTTCCTGCAATGCTGAACGAGGTGCCAGGCAGGGTTTTAAGACACATTCCAGAAAATTCGACATGTGTGGCAGCACAGTCTCATCTGGGGCGCTTGCATTCCAGCTTGAGAGTCTCCCTCAGTTTATCGATACGCTTAACGCAGCGAAAAACTGGAAGTCCGAAACATGTCCATTTTGCAAGACTTAAATTAAAGCTCTACAACGCCTGATGTCTGAAAGCAGGGGCGTTGGGTAGCTGAGAGTGCTATCTTTCCGGGTCTTGGCACAGACAAGAAGTTTGTAAAGATGTTGCCGGAAGCAGTCGAATGTACACCACTACCAGAAGCTCCAGGGGGACTCCTAATCACTATCCTAGTCGCTGTTGGGGGTTCGCTCCAGCTTGAGATGCTGCTGCACCAACTTGGCATACCCATAGGCTCCATAGTAGTTCCTTTTTACGGCTTATATTTAATATAATCCTATAGGGAAATCCCAAAAGGAACTACTAAGGAGACTACGGTATGGGTAGTTTGATGATTTCACAGGCCCCCAAGGACTGCAGCCAACCAGCGACACTCTCTCTTCGAGACGAGGGCTCCAAAGCCACAAAACCCTACATCCCGCTAAACACATGAAAGCCTCATCATGACCCAGAAATCAGAAGGACATCCCACTTACTAAGTTTACGACTTTGGGAACCTTCGGGTGCCTCCTCAGTGTTGCCCTGCTCCTGGAGCAGTGACGCCAGGTTGTTGAAGCATGCCAGTGTGCCCTGGTGGTCCGGGCCCAATGCCTCCTGACCTCGTTTAGGCAACTCGTTTCTCTGCGGGCTCTGGTGCGAGTGGGACAAGATACCCACGAGGAGAGTTCTGCTAGTTGCAAGGAAACGCAGGAGAGCATGCAGCCACAACATGCGTGCCGCAACGATGCGACAACGATGAGATGCCAGTGCCAGCTGCACTCGTCGTCGTAGCAGCAGAAGCAGTACTAGCACTCGTCGTCGCTGTCGTTGAACCACGAGCATCGTCCAGGGGGGCGAGGAAAAAAACGAAGGCTCGAAAATCCTCTCGGACGGCGCTCTTTTTTCTGCAAGTGTGCGCACCTCCAACAACTGCGGCGCTCTGGTCACAGCCACTGGGCGATTGAGAGGATGGCTTGCACGTCAACACGGAGTGGTAATCTCTGTTTGGGGTTCAGGGTCTAGTTGCTGTATCCCATTAGGGTTTAGGGTTTAGAGTTTTAATCAGGGGCAGCAGCGTGCAGCGATTGATGGCTGCTGCCTTTCAGTCGAACCACTTCAAGCCCCCCTGTCTAGATCTGTACGGGCTGTGAGCACCCGCACCTCAACTTTCTGGCCAGAACTGACACTGAGTGAGTATAAGAACCGCAGCTGTATTCGAGCCGAGGTTAATAGGCAAGCCGAGGGTTTAAGCCGGAATGCTCACAGCTCCTGAATCGTACACCTACTTCAAGGGTCATGGTACTTGCTGACTTGCGTTGAGAACTACATCATAGCCCCAATTACTGAAAGGTACGTATAAGCCCATAACCTTCCACACTACGTCCCATGATCCTCCAAGCACCATCCCCAAGCCGGGCAGCCGCTTTCTTCCAGACATCAGGCATTGCGCATGCAGTGCCGCTTCGGGCAGCATTTACAATATGGGGGGTGGGCTCGTTGAGGTTGGGATCAGCGGCTGCCAACTACTCTAGGGTCCTTAATAATTAGAATAGGTTTTGGGCTCCTTAATACTGTAGCCACAAGGGCCCCTTAGGAATAATATTGGGAACCATGAAGGCTTCTAGCTTATGTCTCTGCGCTCCAGGAATCGTCTGGTGAGCAGCATGCCTGCGGAGATGTTTAGCAGATCGCTTTCTTGTAGGCGGACATCAGATGAAGACTCGTCTCTCCCTTACCTGTCTAGTTGCCTACGAGGACTGAAAACTCACCTTCCGGGATATCTCGGGATTACCGTACCCCAAAAAGTTAGAGAATGGTACCTCGCAAGTTCGAGGTTGCTCTACTACCAAGCTTGACTTTGTCTGGAGAAGGCTGGGTTATTAGAGCATGAAAGCTGCACAGCTCCCAGCAATACAGCATCTCTCTCCAACTTGATGTCCTGTCGGAATTGCTCCGACGACTGCTGGAAAAAGTATCATGTGCAATCTGTGCACTCCGGGTCACCGCAGTGCAGATCCGGATAGCTTCCTACATGCCAAACTCACTGAAGAAGTCGTCCGGATCAGCCTGTTAGCTGCTTTGACACAATATTTAGTTAAGCATGCTGTGGTAGAATGAATGCTTTGGGTCTACAATACACTCAAGACGAAAACCTAAACCAAAAGATACCCCGAAAGCACTCTGAAGGAGGACCCAGTAGCCAGGGGCTTCTTTGCTGCCTTTGCCTTGCCAGGGGATGCCTCGGGTGACACATTCGAGTTGTAGCCGGAGCCAAGCGATGCCGCCGAGACTGCCTTTTTGGGGGCTGTAGGGGTTACGGGTTCAGGGTTTAGGCGTAAGGATTTAGGGTTTAGGGCCTTTAGGGCTTTAGGGATTTAGGGTTTGAGGGTATTGGGGTTCAGGGCTTTAGGGCTTAGGGCCAAAAGGTGGCTTTAGGGTTTTAGGCTTCTTGGGTTGAGGGTTTAGGGGCTTCAGGTTTAGGGCCATTTATAAGGGGTCGGGGAGTTGGGTTGAGGTTGTAGGTTTCGTGGCTTTCGGCTTTTATAAACGCTGTAGGCCTTTTGTGGGCTGTCGGTCTTGTTGGACGTCGACACGTTGCTCTGGGGCTCATCCACTGTCAGCTTCATCCCCATTTCACGGGCCATTCGATCCATGTCCGCCTTTGTCACCTCCTTTGGTGGTTCCTCCTCTTCCCCCCAATCGTCGTCAAAGCTCATTCCCCCTTTGGTGGAACTCTTGGTGGACGCTGAAGGCTTCTCGAAGCACTTGATGCAGATGTAGTACTCGCAACCTGCCAAGACTAAACACCTAAACACTATACCCAAACCCCTAAACGCTAAAGCCTAACCCTACGCACGCACCCTAGGTTTGAAAGTTCTCTGATCCTTTTAGATCCTAACAACCCTAAACCGCTTGGCCCTTGTCAAATTATAGATGTGCAAGGATCCTCTTACACAAACCCTTAATTATTCACCGCCAAACAGACATGGAGCTATGGAGGTCACGATATAATGAGCAGCAATCGCCGCGTGCCGTCACTTTATAAGCATAATACACCATACCACAAAGCCCACCATACCACAAAACCCTACTCAATCCCAGTCCTTTCGCCCTGACCCTGAACTCCCTTATCCTGAACACTCCCAAACCCCAACGTTACTCCCAACCTCCAGAACAGGCATAGCGCGTCCCCGGGGCTTTGCAAAGTGAGCACCGGTCTGATCTTACTTCCGTACCGAGGGAATGCCTGGGCTGCTTGTCATTGTAGGGTTTAGGATGCTTTGTCAGCTTCAAGGGTTTTTGTATAAGGTGCAGGGTTTGGGGCTTCAAGGGTTTAGGTTTTAGGGTTTTGTTCGTTGCTTATGGCTTATAGGGTTGGGGGCTGAGGTTCGGAGTCTGGGCTTAGGGGTATGTATAAACATACATGTACATACAGACATACATACATCTACATACATATATATATATATACACAATCAATATATACATATATATATATAACATATATATATATATGTAAGGGAAAGAACGGCTGCTAATGCCAAGGATTTTGTGGGCTCTTAACCTAGGCTTCTTACAAGAGTGCATGCCTGGATTGTTTTTCACAGTGGGTTGTAGGGTTCAGGGTTTTTATGGGATTGCTGAATCAAAAAGAGTGCTTGGTTACATAAACAGGAATGCCTGGGTGGTTCTTCAGGGGTTTTGGGTTCATGGGTTCATGCAAGGTATCGACTCGCACAGCTTGGTGGAATGCTTGCTTGCTTAAACCCTGAAACATGTGTGAAATGTCCACTCAGATGCCCTTTCGGACAGCGTGGAGCTTTGGGAGCCGCTGCGTAACCCGAATCTTCATCCTCTACGAGGCTTCCGATGCCAGCGCTGATGTTGCCGAGGCCTTCTCCTGCCTTGTTAAGCAGGCCCCCAACGGTGTTGCTTGTCCAGCCGAGTCCTTGAGATACTGCGGAACCCTCCTGAAGCGTGACATTTCGCTTGAGGCTGTCGAAGACTTCGCCTTGCTTGTCCAGTATCCCAGAAAAACTGAAGCTTAATTACGGAGCCCCAAGCCCTACATCTAAAACCCCAAACCCAAAGCCCTCCAAACCCTAAGCCCCACAAAATTAAACCCTAAACCCTAAACCCTAAATCCTAAATCCTGAACCCTAAACCCTAAAAAGGTGAAAGGTTCCCTACTCGACTACTAAGTCGCCGTCGTTGACCGTCTGAGAGAAGCGGCCCCACACGCCACTGGCCGCTTGGCCCACGGAGCCCACCGTTCCCTTTAAGGTCTCCTGTAGGGTTTAGGGTTTAGGGTTTAGGGGTTTAGGGGTTTAGGGGTTTAGGGTTTAGGGTTTAGGGTTTAAGGTCTCCTGTAGGTTCCATACATACGATTGAGGGTTTAGGGAACTACACTTATCAAACTATACAGTTTCATATGCTGCCGCCCCCACTAACAGTTAAATAAAGGTTCCCTATATATATATATACACACATATATATATATACACATATATATATATTTATTTATTTATATTTATCTATCTATCTCTCTATCTATCACACAGGCAGAAATGAGCACCATGATTTGGAGCGCCCAGTGGATTAAATCGATAGCAACCTTCAGCACCAGAAAAGGCACATTCGTGAGCACAAAGTTTAGCACCAGAAACAGTACAATCATGAGCACAAAATTCAGCGCCAGAAAAAGCACAACCATGAGCACATAATTTAGTACCAGAAACAACACAATCATGCTAACAAGAAATTTGCACCAGAAATTGCAGAATCTTGAGCACGAAGTTTAAACCGAAGTTTAGAACCTGGAAAAGCACAATCATGAGCACAAAACTTCGCACCAGAAATAGCAGAATCATGAGCACAAAGCTTCGCACCAGAAGAAGCACAGTCATTAGTACAACGTCTAGCAACAGAAAAAGCACGATCCTGAGCACAAACTTTATCACCGAAAAATTGCGGTGTTGCTTGTGATTTGTTTTTTGCTTCTGTTTGTGGTGACTGTTCCTCGGGTCCCCGACATCTAAAATCATAATAAGCCATCATGCACTTGTAGTATACCAAAATGTATTATACACAATTTTTACATCCTATAATTATCATATGCTAAGAGTTCATATGATACACATAAAGTGTATTTTACCACCTATATTATAATTAAAACATATGCATATGGGTAGTTCTCTAAATTAGGGTCCCTTTTTAAAGTCCCCAAAATAGTACGGCAGCCTTATAAAGAGGACCCTATGGTAAAGGGGGCTTGATTTAGGGAGCTGCACATATGAAGTCCTGTAGGTTCTCGTTTTCCACGACCGACTTCCGCACGAAGCCGACCGCCCCGCCCAATAGGCCGCCAACCGCCCCCACGGCCCCCGAGGCCATGTTCGTCAAACCATCCAAACCCATGTTGTCGGCACCTGGTCTTCGGGTTTAGGGCTTAGGGTGGTTACCAACAAAAGGAGAAGCCCCCTAATTAATGCGCTAGGGTAGACCTTCTGAAAACAGCATCGCTCGATCAACTTTCCCACACAGCGGATCCGATTATGTCTGACTTAATTACTCAAGATTCAAGCTTTCTTTGGAGGGTTCCTGGCATTCCAAACCCTAAACCCCCAGTACTCCAACGCTTTTGTGGGGTGCCTGGCTGTGGCTGAGAGCCTACGCTGCTAAGGCTGCCGTTCCCGAACTTCTGGCGCAAGCGCTCGCGGGCTGCCTCTCTCAGTCGAGCCTGATGGAAGGGTTTAGGGTTAAGGGTTTGAGGTTTGGGTTTCTGCCCGTCTCCGGGAGTTTAGGGTTTAGTGTCTAGTGTTTAGAATACTAGCATCCTCAAATGTTTTTCCCGTACGAATATTCTACATAACTCTGCAAAACTACAACCCCAAAACCTATGCTAGGAGCCTGTCTTTCGTTGTACTGCTCCGTCGTCTCTCCCGGAAGTGGCTCCGCACCCTGCGCCTCAGAGACTCCGGTGGCTGGGTCGAAGCGCCCCGGGTCCGGAGGGGGCTCCGTTTTGCCCTCAAGAAGTCGACTGAGACGCTCCTTGTAGTAGGCCGCCTGCTTGGTGTTGTACTTCACGGGAATCTTCAGGCTCTTGGTGATGCCGCGGGCCTCGCAAAAGTCTATGAACTTCTGATTTCCACCAGACTTCTCCATGGCTGCAATCTGCTTCTCTGTCCAGGAGTCCATTTGAATTGAGCGGACGAAGGAAAGGTGGACGCCAAGGCTTCGATGTTGGCCGGAGCACTCCTGGATCTTCATTCTGTTTTGCTTCATCTAGGACCTGATTAAATAGAACAAACATTTCGGAGGATCATACTTCTCCATTATGTATCCCTTTATGCCTTTCTGATAAGATCCAGGCCAGGATTTGGGTTTTATTATGTCTGGGCTTAGCTGTGGCATCCGGGCATGGGCCAACGAGAACCTGGAGGCAGGTGCCGCCAAGGTTCCAAGCACATGAGGGTGCCATAGGTCACGCTGGCCCACTGCGGTGCGTTGTTGTTGCAGTCCACACATGTCGTGTTCCCTGGCATGGCCCGTATTCGGGCCTCGATGTCCTTCGGCATCTGACTTCCAGCCGCCATGATCGGCACAGTAGAGAGTAAGGAAGTGAGGCTTTGGCTTCTGCGTATCAAAAATTGACTGCCCTAGTACTGTGACGACGTGTGATTCTGCAACGCGCAACTGAGCCAGAACAGACACCCTGAACCAAAACCCTAAACCCTAGAATGCCTAGAACCGCCTTCTCCGAGTTCACAAGAAATCCTTCGAGCCGAGTGGGAGGAGGGTCTCCAAGTCGAATGCAGCAGCTGCTTCTTCAGACCAGACCACGTTTAGGGGTTTAAGTTTAGGGGTTTCGGGGTTTAGGGGTTTAGGAATTTAGGGGTTTAGTGGTTTAGGGGGGTTTAGGGGTTTAGGGGTTTAGGAATTTAGGGGTTTAGGGGTTTAGGGGTTTAGGGTTTAGGGTTTGGGGTTGTAGCTGGAATCATGAAGTCGTTGAGAGAAATTCACATTTCTCGACCCATATACTGCTTCGAGTGTGGCAGCAGCAGACGCTGCTTTGCGTACCGCTCCCACCACGACGGTTACTGTTACCGTGCCAGAATCTTTTTCATACGATACGAGATTGTGCTCATGGCTTGCAGAGAAGCCTTTTTTGTGCGCATTGGGAATACTGAAACGTTGCTGCCGTTGATGCTCTCCTGATGCGTTGCGTTTTGTTCCTGGTCGCTTCGCCGTGATATTACATCAGTTATGCCTTCGCTGAGTGTTAATCAGTTGGATGCCTCACTGTACCCCAACTGTCACATACGCATTACAGCTCCCGTGTTGATTACAGATCGAAGACTCCAAACAGAAAAGGAAAAGATATGAAACCGCTGTGTGTTGAAACGATGTTGCTGCGTCGAAACCCAAAACAGATGCTAGGCCCACGGCACTTCTGTAAGGCTTCACGGAAGAGCGGCTCAGCTTCTTCCAGGCGACCCTGCTGGTGCAGAAACTTTGCCAGGTTATTCCTGGACAGCTTCCGGGCGCAGCGTGTTCCTCTTGCTTGTGGCCTAGAGCAACGAAACAGAAACCAGTCTTCTAACACATCCATGGCTCATGAAAGGCAGAATCTGTGGGTGATCTTCGCCTTTCTCCTGGCCTCAAGGGCGCATGAAGCTGAAGGTTTGCAGTACTCTTCGAGTTCGGTGCTTCAGGAGGTTTAGGGCTTAGGGTTTGGGATTCACGGCGCAGGCTGACTCAGTGGTGAAGGTTATCAAATCCAAGCTTCAACGAATGGGAAATTTCTAGTTTGGCTTTGTAACTAAAGCAGCTTCACCTCAAAGTGTATGAAGATCGCGTTTGACCGGCATCCACACACACCCTAAATGCCACGCCCGAACCCATAAGTCAAGGGGGTCAGGGAGGCTTGCTCTGTTGCCACCTGCCCTCATGACCCTCCTTGTTCAGCCATGACTTGCTGTTCATAGTCTGAACCCTAAACCTTAATTACTCCTTAAGCACGAACCCTGAACTTTAGACCCTGCGCCCTACCATCCCTCGCTTCATCTCTCGTTCCCTAACTTAAACTTCAATCCCTAAACCTAGTCTAATCCCTATACATCCTTCTAAACCCAGTGCCGTCATTCCCGGACCAAGAATAACAGGTGGCTGAGATCCAGGCACTTCTGAAGCGCCTTTCGATAGAGTAGCTCGGCCTCTGCAGCTTTGCCTCCCGACAGGATTGATGCACAAAGGTGGTAGGGTCTGAGGTGGAGGTTCGTTAGATGAGGAATATTTGGGGGCTTCCGAAAATAGGGGACCCTAATAACGTTCCCTAAAAAATAGGATCCTGATTACAAGGACCCCCAAAATACGGTACCCTAGTTTTTCGGAAAGTCCCATTTAACTGCACGAAACCCTATGGGGACGAGGAGCCCGGGCTTCCCATAACATCCTGCGGCAATTAATCCTTATATAACCGGACCTATACACAACCCTATTTTAGGGGCTATAGGGTTTAGGGTTTATAAGGTTTAGGGTTTAAGGCTTTTTCCCTCCCACTTCGGGTTTAGGGTTTAGGGTTGTTGGAGACACCCGGGCCAAAAGCGATAACCCCTTTGGGCTTATACTGCAACTTCCATGAAAAGATAGCTCCTCAGGGATACCCAGATGGAACCCTAAACCCTAAACCCTAACCCTAAACCCTAAACCCTAAACCCTAAACCCTAAACCCTAAACCCTAAACCCTAAACCCTAACCCTGCAGCAGAAGTGATCTTGGCGTCTCTGGCTTCGCCTTGAAGCCTAAGCGCTGATTCCCCAACCCCAAACCCTTAACCCAAGCCTAAACCCCAAAGCCAAAACCCCAAACCACCCAAACCCTAAACTCCCAAACTCGAACCCTACACCCAAACCCTAAACCCGCAAACTCAAACCCTACGCCCCAAACCCTAAACCCCCAAACTCAAACCCTGCACCCCAAACCCTGAACCCCCAAACTCAAACCCTGGACCCCAAACCCTAAACCCCCAAACTCAAACCCTTCATCCAGACCCTAAACCCCCAAACTCAAACCCTACGCCCCAAACCCTAAACCCCCAAACTCAAACCCTACACCCCAAACCCTAAACCCCCAAACTCAAACCCTAGACCCCAAACCCCAAACCCCCAAACTCAAACCCTACACCCAGACCCTAAACCCGCAAACTCAAACCCACACCCCAAACCCTATACCCCCAAACTCAAACCCTACACTCAGACCCTAAACCCGCAAACTCAAACCCTACGCCCCAAACCCTAAACCCCCAAACTCAAACCCTACACCCCAAACCCTCAACCCCCAAACTCAAACCCTAGACCCCAAACCCTAAACCCCCGAACCCGAACCCTACACCAAACTCAAACCCTACACCCCAAACCCCAAACCCCCAAACTCAAACCCTAGACCCCAAACCCTAAACCCCCCAAAGCAAAACCCCAGTTTAGCCTTGCTCCTGCAGAAGCCGCGCGAGGTCGTGGAAGAGGCTCAGGGTTTCCGGATGGTCTCCGCCGAGTTCTCCTGAGCCTCAGTAGGGGTTTTTCCCTTTCGCATGGCTAAGGATCTATGCCCACAAGCGAGGAAACATTGAGGAATCGACAGACTGTGCACTAGGGGATAAAGATCAGCCGTTCACAACTCTCAGTAGGGGTGGTTTTTCCCTCCCACTTAGCAAGGACGAGCCCGCGTGCAGGGTAGAGTTCCGAACAGGGGGCAGCAGTGTTTAGAGTTTAGGGTTTAGGAGTTTAGAGTTTAGGGTCAGATTTCTTGAAAAATAAACGATTCCTTGTCTAGGGTTCCCTGGTAAATACGGAGTATATAGTATACCCCGAAAGCCTGTTCTAATTAGTTAAGCCCCTATAAAGCAGCTCGAGGGTTTCGGGTTCTTGGGTTCCGGGATGTTCGGGGTGAACCTTTTCCGAGGCATGGCATGCCCCACTGTTCCTGAAGTGGCCTTGTCGGGCTTCATAGGGGTCATCCCGAAAACGTGTAGGAAAGAGGGCTTACAGCGTCATGCTTGGAGGGAATGCTGCAAATCGGGGTGTAGGGGGAGTTAGGCTCAGGGTTCACAAGGATCTTAGACTGATCTGGATGCAGTACCTGACTGTGATATGGCGGATGGTCACCTCGCCATGAAGGCCCGGACGAAGCATGCTGAGCACCTGGCACTGTTGCAAGGCCTCCTGGTACAAGGCCTCCGCCTCATCCACACGGCTCTGCTCATGGACGACTTTCGCCAAGTTGTGGATCATGGTGACAACTTGGGGGTGGTTCTCCGGGAACTTGTCTCGACCTCAGAGTCCAGCCCAAGCACACCGTCGACGTCATCACCGGAGCACCAGACATGTCTACAACGTCTACATCGGGGGCATCATCAGCAACAGCACAAACCGGACGAATCGCAATGTGGCTGCTTCTGGCAGCGGAAGCAGCAGCAGCAGCAGCCTCGTGGCAACAGGCAGCGTCAGTAAGGTCAGTACGGTCATCAACAACATGACCCCATAATGATAATAATAATAATAAATCATCAGCATCATCGTGTTGCTCTGCCTCTCCCGCTTCCTCACCATCACCATCATCACCAGCAGGCAATGACCACCACTGGCCACGGCCACCTCCGTGAGCATCTTCAGCTCCCCTCACCTTCGATCCTCATCGCCACCCTCTTGGGTTTAGGGTTCAGGGCCATTCGGGATACCACGTGTTCCGACAGCCATCATCTGAACAAGTGCAACTTGCCTTGTTTATTTGACTCTTATAGGCGGCCCGACAACCTGCTGTTCACCACCGGGTACCCTACAACCCTGCCTTGCAATCAATAAACTGCAGCACATACACACCCCAAAACCCCATTACGTCCGGTTATAACTACCTTGAGTAAGGTTTAGGGTACGAGTGCAAATTAGTTACTTTAAGCATGACCCTAGATACCAAGTTGCATGATCCCTGAAGTACACCTGAGGCCCCTGCACTTCTGCAAGGCCTCCCGGAACCTATAGGGTTTAAGGTTTAGGGTTTGGGCCAAGGGTTTAGGGGTTTAAGGGTTTGGGGTTGAGGGTTTAGGGGTTTAAGGGTTTAAGGGTTTTGCGCTGCTACCATAAATTCTGAGAGTTTAGGGTTTAGGGTTTCGGTGAGGGTTCAGGCAAGCCAATACAAAATCCGAAGAGGTCCCCATAAGAACACTACTAGAGCCAAACATATCAACAACTTTCCGAAAAAGCGCCCTTTAAAGCATAAAGGTCAGCTGCTCAACCAGCACCCAGCAACAGTGACTCTGCTTCGGCAGCAAGGCCTCGTTTCAGGGTTTCTCTGACTGGTTTGGGATTGAGTGTATAGACTACATGGTTTAGGCTTCCCTTTTAAGGGAACTGTCCAGGGTTGCGGGCTCAAGGCATGCAGGTCAAGGCGGATAGGTTGAAACTGCAAGTCGAATTAGGAGCCTGAACAAGTAGGGTTCAGGGTTTAGGGGGGATTGAAGGGAATGGGGGAACATGGGAGGGACGAGTAAAACTTATCCGACTTCTCTTTGTTCTGGCAAAGCAGCCTCGCTGTTGAAGGAGGCCGGCCAAATTGCTGATGCTCTTCAAAACCTCCGGATGATCCTCGCCGAAAATCTCTCGCCCTAGGTCCCGATCTTCCAGGAAGCTGAGGAGTCCGGGACTTAGGGCTTCGGCAGGTGCGGGCAAAACGAAATAGAGGGAGTGCACAAAACACGTCGGAACAAAGCTGAATCTGTCGTTTGCCTGGATTGCCGACATCGCTAGCCATGCATGACAGGTTCGCCTACAAAACAACAGCAACGAAGGACGAAGGACTGCTCAGCATAGAAGCAACAAACGTATCCAGCTGCGTGCAAGCAGTCTTGGGCATCCCCTACCTCGCAACCGAGCTCGCGGCGCTTGCCGAGAGCCTCACGCAGTAAGGACTCAGCCTCCTCGTGCTGTTGCAGATCTTTCAGAAGCAGCAAACCCAGATTGTTCACAGTGTCCAAGGTTGCGGGATGACCGTCACCAAGTTTTGCCTGGCCTTGGTCAAGAAACTCTGAGAAAACCTGTCGAAGACCAAAGTTGTCGACTGCGCTTCTGTCAGCAATCGCCTCCACCCTGAGCTCGGGGCACTTGCCCAAAGCTTCGCGGAACAGAGATTCCGCCTCTTTAACTTTACCCTGCTGCTGCACGATGCATGCGAGGTTGTTGTAGCTGCTGAGCGTCTGAGGGTGAACTTCCCCCAACAAAGCCTTGCCTTGGCACTGGGCGGGAGCTCCTACCGCAGCTGGAGTCTACAATCAACAGAAGGGCTGTGAAAACAGTAGCCCAGTACCCCCTCGAGAACCAGTATTGCATTAAGCCCGCCGCACATATTGTTGGCCTGACGAAACAATGGCTCAGCTTCCCCCAGCTTTCCCTGCATGTACAGCAGCACCGCCAAATTGTTGGTACTGGTCAAGACTTTCTGATCCTCCTCGCCCAGGAGAACCCTTCCTCGGTGATGGGGCTTCATACTCCAGGGCTTGGCGGGGTATGTTAGATTCCACGCAAGATATATGGGAACCATAAGGAGGAACTGGTCTACTTCAAACGTCTAGCTATTCCGACCCTTGTTTTACTCAACGCGCAGAGAAAGGTTTGGCAGCTCGCTTCAAGAAACTTAACCACCAACCCAAAAGCAAGCCAACTCCTGCTTCGCAACTTTTTTCCAAGGCTTCTCGAAGAAGAGGTTCAGCCTCGGAAAACCTCCCCAAATCTTGGAGGAGTACCGATAAGTTGTTGATGATCAGCCATATGCCCTGATCGTCCTCGTCGAGCTGTGTCTTGCCTTGGTTTAATGCATTCTTAGACACGGCTTGTAAGTCATTGAGGGTTACCCAATATCTTGACGAGCGGTTTGCTCAACAATTAACAGGTGGGGGGTGTCACTTCCTAACAACATGCTCCCCTCGCTAATGCTGCTGCCATTCATGGCCAAAGTGCATGTCTCCAGGGCTTCACGGTACAAGGGCTCTGCCTCCTCAAGCAAACCCTCCTTTTGCAAAAGCACCGCCAAGTTGTTGATGCTTTCCAATGTTTGCGGGTGCTCGTCACCCAATGTCTTTCGACCTTATCTGCACTAGGTACAACTCTGGGACTTTCTTTCAGAACACGGAACAGTCATTTCAGCACTGTCTGCTTTCGGGTGGCGACCCTGCAAACATTCACGATACAAGGACTCTGCATCTTTGAGTCTAGCTCGACCTTGCAACCTCACTGCCAAGTCGAACATGCACTTGAGCGTTCGGACATCGTCGTTCCCCACTCTCTCCCGCAAGTTGGACAAGCGCCGCTGCAGCAAATCCAACAACCCGTCTGCATCAGCGGCGGCATGCTGCAGCTCACCGGATGCATCCGCAATTCTGACGACCCACACGTCCCGGTTGCGATGTACGGCACGTCCCTTGTAGTCTTGGCCTCGGCTCATGCACGACCCTTTTATGTCCGAATCTGTCCGAAAGGACAAAAGCTTGTCTTGGCTCAGTGCGCAACCAAGAGTAATGGCACGGCTTTGCTGCTCACAAGGATCCCAGATCTGCCTTTCTGCCATGTCGGGCCTGATTCTGGACAGCTTCGACACACACACACACACACGCACGCACAAACACTGACGCACTTTCATACACTTTTACCATAATATTTCATGGCGAGAATACTAGAACGAATCACACCACGACACGTCTGTCGGTGGAAGATGTTGAATGCCATGGATTCTGGAACGATCAATGGGATGCAGAACTCTCCGCGATGGCCCGACGGATTGGAGGCGCCCCATTCGTCGACAACCCTGCGCGACTCCGCGTCCGTCAAGTCACGGCCTGCTGGTGTCGGGGGGACGGGTTGCCGCGTGGAGGATTTGGGCTCAGATCGTGTGTCCATGGACAACATTGGGGAATCGCAACAATCAAACATCTAGGTGCCGCTATACAGTACAACTTGCAGACACTTACAGACTGTTGCAGCACTGCTATGCCGGAATTCGCCCGCTTGGACCCCGGCGCAATGGATTCTCGTTGCTGTAATTATTCAACAGCACGCGGGTCATTGAGTCCCACACCTCGGCAAGACGCGCAAGCATCTCCAGTTGTTACATTTCCAGATTCAGATCTCCGCCAAAAGCTCCCGCCTATGTGTGCCAGCATCCATCAACCCCGCAACCGGTTTTTCATGTCTTTCGTGTTGCAGCTGTCGATATTCATGTGTCGTCGAGGATGGGCTCAATTGTTCACCGCTGCATAGTGCAGCTTAGCACCCCAGTAGCCCGACCGCAGACTCCCGAATGCAGGCGCAAGGCGCGGAACCGGAGAAAAGACAAACTGTTCAATTCTCCTTTTTAGCTTGTCTAGAATTCAAGCGACGCCTACACAGTCACCAGTTGGCGAGCGCAATAGCCGCAGTCAGAAGCCTCTTGAGAACGGTTGCGCGTCATAGGCCTGCCAAGGCTATACGTGGTGCCAGCATCCATTGACCCCACCCCTCCGCCCTCCCACCTGGCCAGAGTGTCGGGCTCAGTTCGGGGTCTGCTATTCCGTCTCCCCCCGTGCAGAAAGGTTGGGGGCGGGCCCGTTTCGGTGTAGGCTTGGGGGGTCCTTGGGGTTGAAGATGGTTGATGTGGAATTCAAGCTTTCGGAATCCCGGATCGCGCGAACATAGACTCCTGCCGTCAGGTTTCTTTACCACCGTAACCACTGTCATAGTTTACCAGCAACACTCGGACAGATCACCGCATCTTAAGCCTAACCCGACATGTGAAACAAGGCCCAGTAGCAGCTGGCTCGTGCTGGGTGGTGTAAACACCCTTCCCGAAGTGTGCACGCGAATCCACCAAAGAAGCAAACAACTCCGCGGCAGATTGATCCACATTGCCCACATTCTGAAAGCACAGCTTGTTAGTGTAGTGGTATAGCACCGTGAATGGTTCGCCGGGCTTTCCAAATGAACGCAGGTCGAAAGCAAACTGCCACACGAACATTGCGCCATCTATGGTGTCGTACTTGTATGTGAAAATCTCTTCCACGACTTCTTCGGCGTAACCTCCACCATCATAAAGCTCGCCATCCAAGTACTTGCCAGCGAAGTAGTTGGACAGTTCGGCCCCTTCAAGGTGCAACTCTGCATCCTTCACACTGCAAACGTGAAGCATGCCATGCTGGCAAAATTAAGTGGCTAATGGGCTAAACACGTCCTGCCTGCAGTTCCAGAATTTCCAACGCTTTCACCACTTTGTTTCGCACCGTGGGCTCTTTCCTTGCTTCCGCTGACAGTTCCTGCGCAAATGCATAGTTTTGGGCACGTTATGAAAACAACATGGCATGTTGCAAAACCTCATGTTTACCAGTGGCACAATGTTAAACTATCCAGCGTCGTCCTCCACGGACTTTCCGGACAGGCATTGCTGCGAAGCGCTACCCGCCCCCATTGGTCACACACAAGTCACCACATACCTTGGTTTTTTGCCTGTGGGATGCTCGATGATGAGGGTTCTGTATCTCGACACAGGGATTGCCAAATGCATGTGTGTGTCTGGGAGAATTACGTCCCACATAAAGCCGACATACGGCACCAACAGACTAGCCGGCCACATGAGTCAATCAGCTGGCGTTGTATCCGTAGCAAATTTGAACTGCAATGCCTTTCGGTCTTCCTGGCAATTTCGTGAGTATTGCTTCGCATGGGGACAACATGTTGGAATTCCACCGAGGCTGCAGCAAGGGGTTGGCCGGTGCAGGAGCAGAGGCAGGTGGCAAGCACAACACCTCTTTGCCAATGCCAGTTTCGCCCGCATGGTTGCTGTCCCCACGAAACTGAAAACAGGCCAACTACCTACGGCCCGACAGTTGCGTGCGCCGAGCGATCGCTGCCCGCGCGCGCATCGGCAAGCGGCTTGAGCCTGCCGGAATTGCATGAGCGTGCCCCATTAACGACGAGACCAGCCCGCTTCAGCCGTTTCTCGCAGGGCCGGCGCGCGCAAAAAGCGCTAGCTGTTGTGGCCCGCCGTGGCTGGGTTATGGGGGGACCGACCGCTTGCGACGCTCGGCGACCCGGAGCACGGCGCCATCATTTTCGGTCGCGTCCGTCTGTGGTTGACCTGCCCGGGTGAAGGGGAGACACAAGTACATTTACAAGCCGTGTAACAGCATCACCCACATCTGACAGCGATGCAAGCATATGCAAGCGGCCAACCGCGGGTTGTACGGGTACATAGCCGCGATCGGCATGTATGCCGGAACTTCCAACCGCCACAGCTGGTGCAAATCGTGAGGCCGGACACAGGTGAACTGTTGCAACGACGGATTCAGCTTCGCATTTCATTCGCTACGGGGTCTGGCGACGGGAATAAACGGCTAGCGTCACACTCAATTTCTCCAGGTCACAATCCGTTGCTGTGGCATGCCCGGACAATGATTGGACACGATTGTGCGGAAACGGATGATTTTAGAACCACACAACATACACGGATATACACGGCTACGCTGCCGGCGACGATGCTGCGGTCCTCCACTTTCTAGCGCCAACCCAGCCCGTACAAGACCCGCCTTGACGGCACTCGCGTGGCAGCGCCCGGCGTGCCCAGCAGTTGATGACTTTTGCCATCGGGCCTTCCTTCGTGAGACCGAAGCTGCATTGGGCTGCCTTGCTGGAATCCCAGCATTAGCCTCATGCCGCACGCGTCTTCACCACCCACCCCACCTTCTCGCGCCGACGACACCACGCTCGTCTCCCCCCCAAACTGCCGCCGGCTTCCCACGCAGGGCTGGGGGCCATACCGCAGGAGCTGCCTTGCTCACTGCGAGACGCGCTAAAAAACGCACCTACCCTGAGTTGTGCAAGTCAAACCACTGCTGGCTCACCGTCATTGCCCTTGAATCTATCGGGGGCGCTGGAGTGCCGAAGCTGCTACCTTTGTCCGCTTGCTTGCAAGGTGCCCGGCACGGTCCGCACTTTTCCACTCCGGTGGTCTGCGCTCCTCTCCTTGGCTGATTTTTTTTTTTCTCGCACCTTTCTGCGTCCGCATCAGGAGTCCTCAGGGTCAGGGGCAGCTGTGAGAGCCGGCTACACCAGCCGGCTGGGGCCTGTTGGCACGCTGCCCGCCGCCAGCAACTCACCCAACGGCACTTCTTGGTCGTCAGATGGGTCGCTGGGCCCAGCGATGGGCAGCTCGAGGAGCGAGCAGGTGTGCCCGGAGCGCTGCGAACGCGGCCTGGGCTCTTCCAGCGCTGGTTCAAGGCGCGTCGAGCGGCCGCTGCGCACCACGGCGCCCGCGGGCGAGCCCCTGCCAGCGCGAGCAGTCCAAAAAACGTCAGGGTGCCGCGGCTGACCCACCCGCCAACTTCCACGCACGGCAGCCAGCCGCATGCTGGCTTGGGCGTGACCTTTTGCCGTAGACTGTCTACTGCACTCGGACCGCTGCGGACGCCGGCAGAAATTGCGTGGGGGGGAAAACAATAAGGTGTTGAGGATTCTTAAGGTGACAGACACGTCCACCGCGTAGCACCATGGACAGCATGCCGCCCGGGCCCGTATTTCTGAAGGCGCTCTTCTCGACAACCTCGCGCCCAAAGGGGTGCCGAGGACGAGGAAGCCTTGAGGCTGTGCCCAACGGAATGATTTGTTGAATGTGTTGCATAGCTTTCTCGGGCTCAGCACGACGCGCAACAACGGCATGCCATTGGCATGCCGATCTAAAACCGGGTACATGCAATGACGTCTCCAGGCAACCACGGCTCTTCCGCTGCAGCCCGGCGACGCTCCCCACACATGCGGCGCATGGATACCACAGTCCCGCATATTTTTACTGACTTCCTGAGCCCAGGAGTGTTCTTGGCCTGACGCATGGCGAAGGACCCGTGCAGCAAGACCCCGAGCATAACAACCTATATCTAACACGACCGCGCCGGGAGCCCGAGAAGACCACCGCAACAGGCGACGGCCCCACTGACGCAATTTCTTGTCCAGGAAGGTAACTGCACTGGTGCTGAGGTACTTACAGCCATACAGCATACAGAAGGAAACACGCACGACTGGAACAAGCTGCGCCGAAAGCCTGTGCGCAGTTGGCGGTGTTCCGCCCAAGTCAAGAACTGATGCAATTTAGGGTTGCTGTTCGCATAAAGACACTGACTGTGCAATACTGTGCATGCTCCACTTCCGAGAAGATTCGGAAGCGGCACCCAAGTAACAGTATCCCGATACAACGAGTGCGGGGACATCAAGAAGGGTGAAATTGAAGTTACGCGCTCTACAGTTACAACCCAGAACCAAAACGTTGTTTCACTAGTGCTACCCTGCCACAGCAGACCAGCTCGTGCGCGAGCTCGAGGGCGAGCCGGTGTCGCCTTGCATGCCGGCGTGTAACGGCGGAGGCTGCACGCCAGCTTACTGGGGCGGGCTGGGCACGCAGACCGGACTGGGTCGCACATAGGAAGGCCATGAACGAAGCCAAAAATCGCTTCCAAGCGCCACAACTTGGCACAAGAAATCGTTTCTTGAGGGCCGGGTTCGAAAGTGACTGATGACGTTCGCCTAGCCCAGCGAATCATGGGAAACATCACATACTGGTATGGATTTGGGAAGAATTGAGGCGACCCTTCCGGAACCTTTTCCGCAAACTTTGCACGGATCAATGCAAAATCGATGCGAATCCGGATGCTGACGGAATAGCACTAGTGGTGGTGGTAGTAGAAGTCGTAGTAGTAGTAGTAGTCGTCGTCGTCGTCGTCGTAGTCGTAGTAACAGCAGTAGCAGTAGCAGCAGCAGTCGTCGTCGTCGTCGTAGTAACAGCAGTAGCAGTAGCAGCAGCAGTCGTCGTCGTCGTCGTAGTAGTGGTAGTGGTAGTGGTAGTGGTAGTGGTAGTGGTAGTAGTAGTAGTAGTAGTAGTAGTGGTAGACAGCCTTCCGGGCAATAACCTGCCGGAGGTCTCCAGGGAGGAAGGTGGAGAAGGAGATC
>CAJNJA010014007.1:0-11627 GCA_905231915.1 Symbiodinium necroappetens | reverse complement strand
GGGCTTACGGTTTAGGGTTTAGGGAATCATTACATATAAACATACAGGTGCACATGCAGTGCATGTGCACAATACGTTCATCGAAGACATGACGCTGCCATAAATGATATCAAGCCGTGTTAGTTTTTAGGGAAATGCAACATGAGGGTTTCGTAGGGATGAAGTCGCAGTAAACCCTAAAACCCAAAACCTAAACCTCAAACCCTAAACTCTAAAAACATCCTAAAAACCCTAAAACCCCTAAAGAGCGTAAGCCCTAACGACTGCGCCGTGTTCCTTCCAGATGCAGGCACGGGCCTTGGACTGGAAGAGATCTCGCAGGAAGACAAGGAAGGGCCTGGGTGGCAGTCTTCCTGTTTTATGGAGGTTTTGGGTGTTGGGCTTTAGGGTTTTGGGGTTTAGGGTTTAGGGTTTTGGGGTTCAGAGTTTAGGGTTTTGGGGCTTCGGGTTTAGTGTTTAGGGTCCTGGGGCCTAGGGTTTAGGGTTTTGGGGCTGAGGGTTGAGGGTTTGGTGGCTTAGGGATTTAAGGCGTTTTATGGAGGTTTTTGGGCCGTAGGGTTTAGGGTTTGGTGGCGTTGGGTTAGGGCGGCACAACTTTTGAGGTGCTTTGTCTTCAGGGACGCGTTCACTCCGCAGTTCGTGTGGGGGCCAACGTCTTTGAACGGGGGAGCTCGGGAGACTTGTTCTGCAAATTTCTCCACAAAGAAGGAACAAGCGGATGGACTAAAACATCGCCCCGGCATCTTGACAACACACCGATGCCGCTGGGCCAATCTCACTTGGGCTACAATCATCAGGGCCACGACTCACAGTTTCTACCATGTGCACGATGACAGTCACAAAACGCAGAGGTAACTCGAGTACCCGTGCTCCGCCACCCGGCAGGCAAGACGGAGACCGCCACGGCGCTTTGAGCCGCTCCAAGCCCATCCCGCAAAGCACCCACGACATGGACCCCAGGACATGTTGAGCAGATTACACGGCCAGGATCCGCAACTCCGTAAATTGACAGCCTTGTCTATATGTCGGCTATAGCGTAGTTCTGAAGATCGAACATGCTAGCGCACACATTCATGCACACGTGGCCCGAAAACCGACTGACAGAAAACTGTGAATGCTCAATGCTTGCTGCTCCAAGAGCTCCGAGAGCCTGGCAGTCATAGACTTTGCCGCTGTTAACATCCCGCTTGAGCTACAAAAGAACAGCCTTGATGCTCCTGGTTCTGACTAGATACCAGGTGCTGGACACATGGAAGTGCGGTCGATCTCTGAGGACGTGAGGAGGAAGATGCACAGGGTGACAGCATTCCCAGGCAATCGGTGCGCCGAGGCTCGGCCGGACTTGCGGCGTGCCCAGAGACTGCAAAACCTCTTAATTAAGGAATATACCTTAAATTATAATAGGAGCCCTAATAAGATTTAAGGTATATTCCTTAATTAAGGGGTTTTGGAGTCTCTGGGTGAGGGCCGGTATGTTCCCCTCACGTTGAAACATTGCCTTGCACCCAATATGGCCCACCGCTCGAACATCACAAAAGCCCAGAGCCGGACAGCAAGCAAAGAAATATTCGATTCACAGCTTTCAGCTCCAGCCGTGCCTACAGGTGCCAACACGCAATCCTTTGCGCGCAACACTGTACGTGCAGTCCAGCCAGCATTTAAGCGATACTGCACAGCACTGCGTGAAGATTCCCTAAACCCTAAACCCAGAGACTCCAAAACCCCTTAACCTTAAATTATAATAGGAGCCCTAATAAGATTTAAGGTATATTCCTTGATTAAGGGGTTTTGGAGTCTCTGGGAACCCTAAAACCTAAACCCTGAACCCCTAAACCCTAAACCCTAAACCCCTAAACCCCTATCATTCATAGTAGGGATCATGCTGGGGAGATCCCCGGGCCCAAAGGTCACCGCGCCCGAAACGGTGATGGCAGCGAAGCGCCGGAAAAAAACATCACAGAGACTGTGGGTTTGGGGTTTCGGCTTTAGGCTTTAGGGGTTTAGGGTTTAGGATTTGGGCTTTAGGGTTTGGGGTTTAAGGGTTAATATAGTGTGTTTTTTTGGAGTAATATAGGAACCTGATTTAGAAACCCAGGGCCTTTATTAGGGGTTCTTAATATGAACCTAATGTATTTGGGGGTAAAAGGGCCAGGGTCTCTTAGTCAGGTGCCCACATTACCACAAAAAAGCCCCAGGACACCCCAAAACCCAAGAGCGTTAACTACACAACCCAAAATCTAGACCTGGACCAGAGAACCCTAAACTCAAGGCCAATCCCATGTTTGTTGCCGTCCCGATCCTGATAAAATCATACTAACATATACCCCCAAACCCCTATTCTATTTATCAAGGCCCCAATATATGTCCTGTTGCATGGGAGCCACCGAACCCTAAACCCCAAAACCCTAAACCCCAAAACCCTAAAACCCTAAAACCCTAAACCCTGCGCCGAGGTCGAACAAGAGCGCGAACAAGCTCAAGACCAAATCCGAGCTTGCGAGGAGAGCTTTAGGGTTTAGGGGTTTAGGGGTTGAGGGTTGAGGGTTTAGAGTTTAGGGTTCAGGGTTTAGGGTTTAGGGTTTAGGGCTTTAGGGTTTTTCGGATTAGTTTTAACTCGGGTTTCGGGCTTAGGGCTTGGAGCTTGGCTGGGGTTTATGCTGGGTTGAGGGCTCAGGGCTTTGGGGCTTCAGGGTTCAGGGTTTAGGCGTCCGTGCTGGGTGTTTACCGCTTTTGGTGCGCATGCCTTTTCTCCTCACACTTGGAGGTTCCGGGATGAGTCTGTGGCTTGGGCCTCAAGCCCTGTAAGTCCTATGAGTCTGTGGCTCCGGAGTGCTACCCGTAGAATCCTAAACCCTAAACCCTAAACTTCAGCCTAAACCCTAAACCCTAAAGCCTAAGCCCTAAACCCTAAAACTTCAGCCTAAGCCCTAAACCCTAAACCCTAAAGCCTAAACCCTAAACCCTCAACCCTGAATCGCTTCAGGAGCGCGATGCTCTGTTGCAAAGCGAGCTCCAGGCGATCAACGACAAGTCCGGAGCCCGGTTTAGGGTTTAGGGGGTAGGGTTTAGGGTTTAGGGGTTTAGGGTTCAGGGTTCGGACGAGCGGTCCGAGCCCCCTTTTGGTGCTCTTTTGGGGTGCCTGCCTTGCCGGGGTTCAGGGTTCAGGGGTGTAGGGTTTAGGGTTTAGGGTGTTTAGGGTTTAGGCAGTTTAGGGTTTAGGGTTTAGGGTGTAGTGTTTACGGTGTAGGGTTCAGGGTTTTTAGGGTTTAGGCATTTTAGGCGTTAGGACCGGGTTTCTTATGGTTTTGCGGGGTGCGCGTGCCTACGGCTCTGTGCGCCCGTAAACCCCTGCTCGGACGGATGCTTCTTTGATTGCAACAGCTTATGGAGATTATTACGGGATGCTAGGTAGGCGACAGTCAGACCTAAAGCCTTAAGCCCAAACGCCAGAACGCCACTACCAAACCCCTAAACCCTAAACCCTAAAAAATCCTAAACCCAAAACCCAAGGCCGCCTAAACCCTAAAAAACCCTACACTCCTGACCCCAAAAGGCCGGAATTGCACGAAAGCTCTGCAGTCCTGCACACCCTCAGCCCGGGCCCAGTGCTTCCTCAGAAGGCCCAATGCCCTTTCATCCTAGTGCTTGACACTATGGTACGAAGATCACAGGGTTTAGGGCTAAGGGTTTCGGGTTTAGGGTTTAGAGTTTAGGGTTTAGGGGTCTGAAGCATGGGGGACTTTGTAGAATGCGAACAGACCACCCTTCTTTATCACCTTGCCAAAAACCGTTGTGTAAGTCAAGAGAATTCATAAACCCTCATAAACGCCCACAAGCTGTTTGCGAGCCCATATCGAGTGATTCCGAAGCCGTTGATTCGCAAAGCCTTACGACCCCTTGTTTAAACGCGGTTACACTGTTGCCTAAGTTGGGGGAAACTCAAAACCGTACAGCTTTAAATCCTCCTTGCAGAAAACCTTCTAAAAGCCTTGTAACAGCGCCTGTTGAGCACCCAAGAAGAGTCCCTAAAGCCTAGGTTGTGCAAAACCCCAAACCCTCTAAGAAACTCCAAACCCTAAACCCCTAAACCCCTAAACCCTGAACCCTGAACCCTAAACCCCTAAACCCCAAACCCCCAAAGCCTAAACCCTAAACCCTGAACCCCCAAACCCTAAACCCTAAACCCCCAAACCCTGAACCCTAAACCTCAAACCCCCCGACCCCTAACCCTAAACCCTAAACCCCCAAGACCCCAAACCCCCCAGACCCTAAACCCTTAACCCCGAACCCTAAACCCTAAACCCCAAACCCCGAAACCCCCTAAACCCTAAAACCCCCAAACCCCCAAAGCCTAAACCCCCAAACTCTGAACCCTAAACCCTTATAGATCCCTTTAAGGAACCCTAAACCCTTATAGATCCCTTAAAAGGAACCCTAAACCCCTAAACCCCCAAAGCCTGGGAAAAACCCCTGGCCCTGGCCGAGGATCGGCTCTTTGGCACAGCGCCTCCGCCAAGACAAGTCCGAGACCGCCTCGAAGGCCACCGGAAAGGTAGTATAAGGGATCTATAAGGGATCTATAAGGGTTTAGGGTTTTTTAGGGGATCTAGGGCTTTAGGGTTTGGGGTTTGAAGGTGCCCGGAAATCCTAGGGGTTTAGTGGGTTTAGGGTTTAGGGCTTAGGGGGTTTAGGGTTTCGGTTTGGGCTCTTAAGGGAAGTATAGGGTTCCTTTAAAACCCCCGGAAGTCTAAAAGGGTGTATAGGATTCTTAGGTAGTATTAGGGAGACCCCTTAAAGGGGACCCTTCTTAACCCTACTTATGGCCTCGAAGGTGCCCCCCCGAAAAGCCCAGTTCGCGCTGGGTTTGTGGGTGTAGGGTTTAGGGGTTTGGGGTGTTGGGGTTTAGCGTTTAGGGTTGAGGGCTCAGGGTTTAGAGTGTAGGGTTTAATGTTTAGGGTGTATGGTTTGGGGTTTAGGGTTTAGGGTGTAGGGTTCAGGGTTTAGAGTGCCGGGTTTAGGAATTAGGGTGTACGGTTCAGGGTTTAGGGCTTAGGGTTTCGGGTGTAGAGTTTAGTATTTTAGAGTTTCTCGGAGGGCTTCTGTCAGGATTACCCAGAGTGTTCTATTGAGAGCTCTCAAGGGTTGCATGAGTACTACTAGGATTGTTCAAGGTTTCTTATAACGCTTCTAGATTCTAAAAGGGTTCTCAGAAGGGTTCTTTCCAGGGACTTGAGTTTAGGGTTTAGGCTTTAGGGCTTTGGGTTTAGGGTTTCATCGAAGGTTGAAGGGTGCTACAGGGGTACTTTAAGACTAGAAGGGTGCCAAAAGATACTATTGGGCTGGTTTGGGGTATAGGGGGCTCTCGGAAGGCTTCTTGCAGGGTTCTTATGACAGTACCTTCAAGGCATTTTACATTGATCAGAGCAGTTCTTCTTCTCGTTGTAGTTGTTGTATTGGGAATGGTAGCATGTTCTTTTTCAGCGAACATATCCCCGCACATAGCTGAAGCACCGAACATGTGCACCTCTATCTCGTCAGCTTGTTGCAAGCGCCCAAGCAGAAAAGGCTCCTCAACAACACCCTAAGACCAAAACCGAAAGCCTTCCTGCAGAGAGATATGTATATATATATACACATACACACACACACACATATATATATATATTAAGATTACGTGTGTGTGTATATATATATATGTTTAAACATGTGCACATAAGCAAACAATGTAAGCATAGATATAGGTATGAATCACAGGGTTGTAAGGGGGGGGTCAGATACCCCGTAGCAAACGCACAACCTTCAGCGAGTGTTATTGAGAGAGCTTTTTTGGGGGTTATTTCTATCGAGGGAGCTATCGAGGCTTATTGATTCGAATCGTGATATGCTATTGAGGCTTAAAGGGTGCTCTGGGAGGCACGACGTGCCATCAACCTATTGAGGCTTAAAATGCCTATTGAGGCTTCTTGGGCGGTTCTATTCCCCCGAAACCCTAAACCCCTAGGGGGCGCATGATTTCTTAAATCTATATGCAAAGATACATGCATACATACATACATACATCCATGCATGCATACATACATCCATGCATCCATCCATGCATGCATGCATACATATATACATACATGCATGCATACATACATACATACATACATACATACACACTTGCACATAAGTTGCAGCGTTGCATCAGGATGAGCACGTGCGGGTCCTGTCTGAGCAGAACAAGCAGATGCTCACCATGCTCGAGACGGAGGACCCGTAAAGAAGTCGGTCAGGCTGACCAGAAACTTGTACTTTGATGTTACTGTTATCTTCTTAGAACCTCTGCAATGTTGTATGCAACATATGTGCAACTTACACTTCAACCCCTTAACGAGTGCTACTATCACCTTCTAGCCTCTGTAACGTACACTAAACCCTAAACCCAAAACCGTAAACCGTAAACCCTAAACCCTAAACCCTTGAGGCACCTCCAGTAGGGCAGAGAAGGGCGCGGAGCCCTCCCTGCCGAAGCCGCAATCAGAAGCCCTGACCCGACCAAGACCAAGGCCCCCAAAACAGAGGGGTTCAGGGTTCAGGGTTCAGGGTTTAGGGTTCAGGGTTCAGGGTTTAGGGTTCAGGGTTCAGGGTTTAGGGTTTAGGGTTTAGGGTTCAGGGCTTAGGGTTTAGGCTTTACGCTTTACGGGGGGGCCCAAGAACAGCACCAAGGCCCTAAAAGCACCCTAAGCCCGCTTGCCTCCCAAACATCCACCAAAGGCCGGTAAAGCCTTAACCCCTGACACCGCGACCCTCTCCTAATTATTTTCTAAGCCCCAAACCCTAAACCCCAAACCCCAAAACCTAAACCCTAAACCCTAAACCCTAAAACCCTAAAGCCCCAAACCCCAAACCCTAAACCCTAAACCCTTTAGATCCCTGAATGGATCCCTTTAAAAGGAACCCCTAAAAGTTGCTTAGCCCCGAGCCCCTAAAACTCGGCGCCGGGCCCACGGAGGAGCAGAAGTCGAAAGCCGCCGCCGAGTCGATAAAACAGCTCGAGAGCTCGCCTCCCGGGAAGTTCGGGCTTTAGGGGTTTTAGGGTTTTGGGGTTTTAGGGTTTAGAGTTAGAGCTCGCCTCCCGGGAAGTTTGGGTTTTAGGGTTTTCAGGGTTCAGGGTTTTAGAGTTTTAGGGGTTTTAGGGTTTTTAGGGTTTTCAGGGCTTAGGGTTTTGGGGGTTTTAGGGGTTTTGGGGTTTAGGGTTTCAGGGTTTAGGGTTTAGGGGTTTTAGGGTTTTGGGGTTTAGGGTTTTAGGGTTTAGGGGTTTAGGGTTTAGGATTTTGGGTTTTAGAAATTTAGGGTTTAGGGTTGTTGTATGGGATCTGGTGTTTCTCCTCTTTCCTAAATAAGGTTTCTTACAGTAGCTATAAGGGTCGATAATTAAGGGTTGAGGGATTGCTGGAGAGCTCGGAGCTTGCGCATGTTCCAGTCGTGCTTCTCGTTCTTCTTGCCGTGCTGGGCTTGTTTGGATTCTATCTAAGAATCTAGCAATTCAATGAACCCTGAACCTTCAGCCCTAAAGCCTAAAACCAAACCCGAAATCCTTCTAGAACCCGTATTGGTGAACCCAAATCCTTGAGAACGGTTTAAGGTTTAGGGTTTAGGGTGCAGGGCGTGGATTCAAGGGTTTTTTTTTTCAGAGCTCCGGGAAGAACTGGATCTGCTGCTCAGGCAAGAATCGGAAGCTCCAGAAGATCGCAGAGGCGGGTTTAGAGGTTTAGGGGTTTGGGACTTAGGGTTTAGAGATTTCGAGGTTTTGGGGTCTAGCGGTCTGAGGCTTGGGGTTCAGGTTTGAGAGGTGTATGGGTTTAGGGCTCCGGGTCCAGGGATTAAGCTCCCCGGAAGCCCTCAACCCCTTTTTTTGGCTGTTATGGACCCTAGAACATAGTGACTGAATACTTTAGGGTTTAGGGTTTGAGGTTTAGGGTTTAGGGTTTAGCGTTTGGGGTTTAGGGTTTAGGGATTAGGGCACAGCCATGGGCACCAACGCCCTCGTCTTAGTGCTCTTTGTCGCACAGGTCCCATAAGGGAAACACGAGAGGAACCAGGATATCTGAATGTAGATGATACTGGGACCTTGCAAGCATCATGGAAAGGCGTTACCTACCCCTAACCATGCAAATCCTTAAAGAACCCTTATACAAGCCCTTGTACGCCTGTTCGAAACACTTTCACAACTCACAAATCCCGTTTAGCGAGCCCTTTCCCCACAACTTCGGCACTTCGCCAGCCACTCCTTCACCGACCACTGTCTCATTTAGTTAGCAGTTAGTCGAGTTTACATTTAATTTCACGCTCCGTTTATGAAGGGCCCTTTATTTCTCCGCATCCCTACCGTGAACAGTCCTGCAGAGAAACGGACTTCGGAGTCTCCGGGTACGTGACCCCATCGGACCCCTGTACCCCTCTACAAGAACACTCGGAAATCCTAAACCCTCAACCCTCGATTCTGACAGAACCCTTTTTAAATAGCTCTATTAAGAACCCCCATTAACCCTAAACCCTAAACCCTATACCCTAAAGCTGCATGACAGGAGTTCGACACCGCCAAGGCTGATCTCGAACGGCAGGCAGGACGCCTCGCTTTTCAGAGCTTCGGAGGATGTGTGGGAGTTTAGCTGTTTAGGGGTTTAGGGTTTGGTTTGGGGCTCCGGGCTTCGGGTTGAGGGTTTAGGGTTCAGGATTAAGGGGTCCGACACCATAAGCCCCAAACCCGCAAAACACTCTGAAGGTATTACCTCCTGGCTCTCCTCATGGGGCCCGATTTTGGCTGCATGGCAGGGGTGGAAGACTTGTGACTTTGACAGACCTCGACCTCCGTAAGAGTTATGTCAAACTCTTACCGTTTGGGGTTTAGGTTTTCTCTAAATTCGAAGGATTAGTAGCAGCAACACCCTGAAACATAGAACTAGAATGAAGCGGGAGCCATCGATCACCTCTTCCAGTTGCGTCCCCATGATGGCAGAGCAGCAGCTAGCTGACATTCGGGACCCTTGCCTTTCGTTTTCCACAACAAAACCCTACAAACCTAGACACGAAAATCCTAAAGCCTGCACCTTGAACCTGAACCCTAAACCCTAAACCCTATAAGCCCTAAACCCTGAACCCTGAACCTAAACCCCAAACCCTAAACCCTGAAGCATCGGCAAGGTGGCGGAAGCCAAGTCCCGATGTGCAGACACCGTGGCAACGGTGAAGAGCCAGGGACTTAGTATAGGGTTCCCATGAGGCTGCTATAATATATATATATGTATATATGGGTCTTCTTATAATTTTTAGAAGAGGGTTTTTAAGGGTCCCTTCGAAGGTTTCCTTTGTTAGGGGCCCCGGGGAGTGATTTAGCCTGTTTACACACAGGGCTTCTTCTTTTTTGGGTTTAGGGGTTTAGGGTTTAGGGGTTTAGGGTTTAGGGGTTTAGGGGTTTAGGGGTTTAGGGGTTTAGGGGTTTAGGGATTAGGGTTCAGGGTTTAATTAGGGTTTAGGGTTCTTTTGGGATTTTTGTTGGCTTGGGGTTTAGGGTTTCGGGCTCAGGCTTTGGTACCCCAAGCCCTAAACCCTAAGCCCCAAACCCTACACCCTAAAACCCCTAAACCCGAAGCCCTAAACCCTAAACCCTAAAACATCCAGACCCTAAACCCTAAACCCTAAAAACCTTAAACCCTTAAAAAACCCTTAAATCCTAAACCCTAAAGCCTAAGCCTGTTGCCAGGTCAGAGGAGCCTCAACGAGACCCTCCGGTCAGAGCCCCGGCTTTTCTTCCCCCGCTTTTTTCACAGGAGTCTGATTATGATTAGTACTAACATTGTTAAGTACTATTGTTATTGATATCAGTATTATTATTATTATTAGTATTATTATTATGACTATTATTGTTATTATTATTATTGCTATTATTTGTCGGATGTGCTGCCGTGGCCTCTGCCAGGGCGAACATCCAGAACACCGAAGCCAAGACCAGGGTACGGAGCCGCCCTTTCCGGGAGACCCCCCAGTTGGGGTAGGGGTTTAGGGTTTAGGGTTTAGGGTTTGGGGTTCAGGGGTTTAGGGTTTAGGTTTCAGGGTTTTCGAAAGAAGTGGGACCTGTTAGGGGGCACACTTTGCGGCACAAAGCTCCAATCGTGCGTGTCTCGCTTGTGGGTACTTTAAGCACTCTTCACGCCTCAGCCCTGAAACCCTACTTCCCCAACCCCAATCCCTAAACGCTAAACCCTAACCCCTGAAACCCTAAACCCTACATCCCCCATCCCAATGTCACATCTTCTCTCCTTTCTTTTCTCAGCCCCAGAACTGCCCTTTCCTCTCCTGGGTCCTTGCTAAACCCTGTCTCTGTTCTCCTTCGCCGTCCTCGTTGTCACGCGCTCGTGGGCCGCAGCCCCTCGTCGGCTCAGCCATCGGGGTGGCGCCTTATCCGAGAGCGCACGACGTCCGCTACGTGGGGCGGCCGGGGCCTGAGAAAGATGGGCCGACTCGGTACCTTTAGGGTTTTAGGGGTTTAGGGTTTAGGGGTTGAGGGTTTAGGGTTTAGGCTTTGGGGGTTGGGGTTTAGGGTTTAGGCTTTGGGGGTTTGGGGGTTTAGGTTTAGGGTTTAGGGTTGAGGGTTTAGGGCTTAGGGCATCGGCACCTTTGAGGTCTCAGGGTCTGGGATTGAATCAAATAATCATACATAGCAGTAGTAGTAAGAACAAAAATAGTAAGGATAAAAACATCAGAATCATAATACCAATAAGAAGAATAAGTGACCTGAGCCCTGAAACCCGAAGGCCCCCCTTTTAGGGTTTAGGGTTTGGGGGCTTAGGGTTTAGGGTTTAGGGGTTTAGGGTTTAGTGGTTTAGGGGTTCAGGGCTTAGGGTTTAGGGGTTAGGGCTTACGGCTGAGGGCTTCGAAAGCAGCAAACCGCAACTCTGCGCTGAGCAGCTCAGGTATATCCCCGCGACCTTCCACTTACTACTACGTTCTTCCGTGTTTTCGCCTCGTCCGTCCCTCAGAGCGGTGCTGGGTCCCAGGAAGAAAACACCCCGACTTTTCTGCAACCTAGGGGCCTGCAGAATGGGTACTCGTCTTCCTCAGGGCTGCTATTACGACATCTTTCTTATGTATGTATATATATATATATAATATATTTTGTATATATATATATATTTTGTATATATATATATTGTATATATATATATATTATATATATTTTTAAAAAATGATTATTTATGACCCGTTCGGCCGCCGCACCCCCTCCCTCTCTACCCATGCTTGGTACCCCCTGTCGGGCTGCGGTGCGGGCTGCGGTGGTGTAGTTCGGGGTATGCGTCTGCTTGGAGCGGGGGGGGGAGGGGGGGGGGCTTGATGTCATCATCATCATCATGATCTTCTTCTTCTTCTTTCTTGCTGCTCCCTTCTTGGCTCAACTGTCACAGGAACCGGGCCTGTCAGGAACTCGATCCTCGTGACAGTTGCATTTGTTAATACCCCCACGTCGGAGTCGTGGTTGCGAAGTGTCCACTGTCAAGGATCGGGTGTGTTGGGGACGAGATCCTCGTGACGGTTGACGGTTTTGCAGCCGCCCTGTGGGAGAAGTGCACGCAGTCACAGGGATTCGG
>CAJNJA010014006.1:0-12403 GCA_905231915.1 Symbiodinium necroappetens | reverse complement strand
CTAAACCCTAAACCCTAAACAATCATCAGAGTCCCTTGGCACCCCCGTGAGCGGAGCGCCTCAGCCTCTGCGCCTGTCTCATCGGAAGGGGGAGGGCTTAGTACTATTGGCTTAGGGTTTAGGGTTTTTGGGTTTAGGGTTTTGGGGTTTAGGGTTTTTGGGTGTAGGGTTTAGATATGATGCTTAAATTCTAAGTGTATAGGCAGGTATCATTATTAGTGTGATCATCATTTATCTAACTATCGTTATATGGATTATTATTCTTGCCACTACTATATTTAAATTTCCTATGATGCTTCGTACGTGGGGAGCACGTAGGGACTGAGGCTGCGTAGGTCCTCTGGGAGTCTCGGGGCTGCTGGGGGAAAACCGCTCGAGTTTGAAGATACTGGACTTCAACTCCCTAATTAAAACCCTAGGGCTTAGGGGGTTTAGGGGGTTTAAGAGGTTTAGGGTTTCCGAAGCCCTAAATTTGAAGATGCTGGACTTCCGGCTCAAGGTTTGGAGGCTAGATTGGAGGATCGGATGTGTTGTGGGTACCTGCTGCAGCGGGCGGAGAGCTTCAGCTGCCAAGCCACGCCAACCCTAAACCCTAAACCCTTCCTCTTACTCATTTGCCGTTTCTTTGCGTGCACTCACACTTCTCCATCTCCGGCCTTCTCTCTGGTCTGCTTTCTTGGATTGAATGCTGGCATCGCCGTACCCGTCTGCGCGAGTATCCGAAAAAGACCGCGCGCGAATCAACGACAAGCAATATGATGCTGTCGTATAGTGCCACATGCAGGATATGTACATCCACATGCAAAGATCTATGCCGTAGCGACGATGCGGTAGCCTGATGTAGCAAACTCTTCCGTGCTAGGCCCCATCTGATCTATATCCATGCCTCTGTCTGTGGGCGCCTGAATGCGTGTATGCATCTACCTAAGCATGCCGCCAAATATGTACCGCACATGCCCATCTAGGGAAGCAAGGATGAGTCGAACAGGTCACCACACGATCTTTCACCTGCATGTGTATGCACACAGTATGCACAAAGCCATGCACAAGACACATGGCTAGCTACTCACTTGCACAGGCGCCGGCAGATGCAAGTGTTTCATAACATGAAGCGGGAATCCGTGCTCGAATGTCTCCCAACAAGAATACCCTCAATGAGTGTTGCATGCATTGGCAAGTACCAACGCGCTTAAGTCCCTCTTGCCTGGCCTCATGGATGGCGGAGCGGGCGCTGGGCACGACGAAATCGTGCTGCGAGGCCTCCTATCAGGGGCCCTACACATATGGCGAGTGCCACCATGCCATGCCATCGAAACTCACGGCCTCCTTCGCTGAGCGCAGCCATGAAGCTCCCCTGAAGGCTGTTGGTTTGCTTGGCAAACTAAATCCAAACAGTTCCGGGATGTAGCTTAGCTTTGACCGGAGAGTCACACCAGGTCGGGGCGTCGGTGTGAACACAGTAGAGCTCATGCATCTTACTACGAGCCCATGCCACAACTCAAAAAAACTATACCTCTCCGGCTCCAAAATCTTAAACCTCACCGGAAGCGGAATCCTGAACTCATATGGCATATGGTACAACCAAACGCAATCCTTCCCGGCGGGACATGCAGCTGCTTCAAGCTGAGAGGTGGATGCGTGGCGGCCCTGCTCCTGTAGCTTCTCCCTCTCTGGACCAGTAGAACTCGTCATTCTGAGTCTGAAGTTTAAATATATATTATAGGTGTTTTGGTAGCTGCTGAACACTCCTGATCTCACCTCACCAAGCATCCTTGTACTCTTTACGTCCTTGCTTGGCACTGGAATCCACGCTCTTCTGAGCATCCTGCCAAAGCAGGGTTGCACTCACCACCAGAGCCGTCGCCTCGGTAAGGCGTCCCCGAGACTATGTTTACATATAGGGTTTAGGGTTTAGGGGTTTAGGGTTCAGGGCTTCAGGGTTTAGAGTTTTAGGGTTTTAGGGTATGCGGGTTGGGGGGTTCAAGGTGTAGTGTTTAGGGTTTCGTAGGGTTTAGGGTTTAGGGGTTTAGGGTTTCAGGGTTTAGGGCTTTAGGGTATGTGGGTTGGGGGGTTACACTGCCAGACCTCCGAGGTCGCTGCTCGCCTGCCTGGCGCACGACGAGGGGTAGGCCCCGCGCCTGTCCGGAAGATGATCGCTGCCACCAGTCGTCGGCATCATTGTCGTCATCGTCATCAATACTATTTGTTTGGGGGGGGGTTCCTTATTATACTTATAGTATACTTATAGTATAGTATACCCAAAGGCCCTAGTCTGTTTACTACAGCATCGCTGCCATCGTTCTCATCGGCATGCTCAACATCATGGAGTGTCATGTTTATGACCGACACAAACTGTGTGAGCCCGGCAGGTGGCTGATAGTAGACATGAGCTACTCGCTCGAAGAAACTAGACTCGTGTCGGGACCCGGAGTCTCCTAAGTAGTTCCCTTTATCCTATAAGGTAACCCCAAAAAGGAACTACTGAGGAGCCTATGGGTAGTCTAGAAGTAGCACTCTGACAGGTGGTACTGCCATGAGCAATAGATGCGGTGTGTAAGGCTTCTAGCCTTCCGTAGTCCTAGTAGAGTGCGCTATCGGAAACTCCGCCAGGCTCCAGTCTCAACAGCAACTCGTGTTGTTCAGGCTCCTCCCTAAACTATCAAACAAGTCCCTCATGCAGGGGTCTCAATGGTTAGGCTAGCTTTCGGGGTGGATCGCAAAACCAACTGCAATAGGAACTTTAAGCGGACCCTATTATGCATTCTTCCTACCCCTGACCACACCGATTACAAATTTTCCGACCGCATGAAGGATCCCCCAACGACTAGTAACCATTTTCCGGTATAGTCCCTAAACCCTATTCTAATTTCTCAGGCCCCAACACCTCAGGAAACCCACCCAAAAAAATGTCAAACTGCGTCTCTAGGCTTCGTAAGAAAAATCACCAACGAAACCCTAAACCCTAAAAACCCTAAAAACCCTAAACACCCTAAACACCCTAAAAACCCTAAAAACCCTAAACACCCTAAAAACCCTAAAAGCCCTAAACACCCTAAACACCCTAAACCCTACGAAACCCCAATGCCGAAGCCCAGGAGCTGCCTGGGTTCTCCGCTTGTGCGCAGTGGCGCATCTGGCAAGGCAGAGGGCATTCTGAGCAACATACTACATTACAAACTGGATAGATCGATCGATATGTTGCTGCTGTTGTTGTTGCTGGTGTTGTTGTTGTTGTTGTTGCTGCTGCTGCTGGTGTTGTTGTTGTTGTTGTTGCTGCTGCTGCTGGTGTTGTTGTTGTTGTTGTTGATGATGATTCTGGTCATGGCATGTGGTTTTTGACGAACCATGACGGCAATGATGAAAGCCAGGATTCATGTATGACGATGCGTTTTAGTAACAGTTGTGTCGCTGATAGTGACGGCATCGACGATGGTCAGCTGGTGATTGACAAAGCTTGTTGCCGCTAGTTCTTCTGCTTGTAGTCATGGTCGCGAAAACAGCTAAGATCGCCATCGCCCAAGCCAATATGTGCCCATGTGTGCAGTAAGTCCCGTCGTTGATTAACTACGGCAGTGCTGCCAGTGTTTTTCCTATCGTCGTCGTTGCTGTTGTTGCTTCTGCCATCGTGGTTGTTGCTGCTGGTGGCGCAGGTGCCGACTGGATGTTGATGTTCGCAACTGTTGGTTACTGTTGCAGTTCATGCTGACGAATGCTGAATGCTGTGCTACACGCACAAGATGTTCAACCCCGACAAGTATCTTCGACGAGCAGTGGTGCGAAAACCCTCGGGCATGATTCGCTGTGGAAAACTTCTGCTACACCTTGTAAGAAGGACCGGGTGCATTTTGCCAGCATGACGAATACAGGAGCTTTACAATCTAGAACAGGGTCTTGTAGCATATATCCTCGGAGATACTCTTACTCATTACTCACAACCCTATTCAGGTAGACTCTTGCATCGCTGCTCGCTCTTGGTAAGATGGTTCTTCTCCGTTCCTTCGAAGCTTTGGGGACGCTTCCTTCTGCCTGTCAGATTTGTATGCGCGGCTTCCGCCCCTGAAGTGCGAAATGCTGAAAATCCTGAGCGCTCAAGAGATTCCAATGGCCATAAATCCCACTCTTCCCCGAAACCCTAAACCCCATACATAGACCCTATAAACCCTAAACCCCTAAACCCCATAGACCCTAAGCCCCTGAACCCCCCTAAACCCCTAAACCCAAAACCGAGTTTAGGGCTGAAGGTTGTTACCACAGACAGAGAGCCTCAGAGATTCAGTCTCCTTGCCCTTCCCTCCCTCCCACCAGCCTGTGCTACGTCTTGTTCCCCGGTGAGCCACAAGGGAGCGAGTCGTCTAACCACCCGCCCCGAAAAACGCTGCGGGGGAATCGATCCACATGTACAGATCAGCATCAGCATGCAAGGGATAAACTGCCACTCATGGCGGTGAACTAGATCATTTACCCTTGTTGCAGAAGCCTCCTTCACATCCGCACTCGTATGTGTTGTCATACCTCTCCTTCAAGCCTCTTCTAATCACACAGCTTGGATGGGCTTCCTTTTCCAGCTTTGCCAGAGGCTTCCGAGAAGAGTGACCGGATACCACCGTCTAAGAAGCGTTCCGCGTACCCGGACCAGTCGAAAGCCTGGCATCTGCATTGTCTCTACTCTTCGACAAAGGCTTGGAAGTTTACACCAGCCAACAAAGTCGAATCGGTATGCCTTAGAAGGTACTCATCTTCAATAGCATACAAGAGCCATTCCATGGACAGAAACACTAAACCGTAATCGCACCGAGATGACCTCATGATAACACAGCGAAAAATCCAAAGAGGAAACCGCTTCCTAAGGCGACCAGCAATGACATACGTATGCAAACTCCCTAGCTCTCCCGGATGGTGTTTGCCACGCGCATTGGGATGAAACAGGCACAATACACGAGACGATGCCCATTCAGATGTGTGCGCTAGCAACGCCATGCGGAAATCCCAACCATGAACCCTCTGGCACCTGATCCTGAAGCGGCTCCTGCAACATCGGCTTCATGGATCATAGGGTGTCTCTTTGAAGATGTTGGATTGAGGGCACAGCTTTTAGGTGCTGAACTCGGTGGAGACATGAACTTTTGCATGCATGAGAGTCCGTTGTCACAGGCGCATGTACAAGTAGCCACATGATGTTGAAATTAACGAATCAACGGTTGAAGGATGCAACGTATGAGCACACGAAAGGATGAACTAATGAACAAATCGGCGAGAGATGGAATGCATCAAGACATGCATGCATGAATCAAGGCACCGATGGGGTGAAGACAAACTGAGCGCACACATGTAAGAGCACATGAAAGAATGACTTCAATAATTCAAGAAGTCATAAAGTCATGGATCCAGGAATGAGTGAGCGAATGCATGAATGGATGCATGGATGAATGGAATAATCGAATGAATTAATGCATCAGTCAATGAATGAAGGAATCAAGGACTGAACGAACGACTAGTGACTGACTGGCTGACTGACTACATGACTGAATGCAGGCATGGATAGATTCATGAAAAAAATCAACGAACGGAAGAACGAACGCATGTGTGCATGAGAAAGATAAATAGGAAACTGCTGTGCATGACTGGGTGCTGACTCGCGCTTTTGCAAGACTACCGTGCTTAGGTCCCATGCATCATTCTGCTTGGCCTTGCGTAATATTATGATTTAAAGTAAATTCTTGAATTAAGGGGTATTGGGTCCTCTGGGTCTCAGAAGGCAGATTCACCATTATCATCCTCAGCCCACCTTGGCAGATACCTTCGGTCTGAGCGAGGCTCCAAGCCTTCTGCCCTTCCGATCTTCCAATGATCTTTCGGAAGACTTTCTTTACGGGTTTAAGGTTTAGGGTTTAGGATGATCTTTCGGGGTTGTGATTTAGGATGTAGCGTAGGGTGTATAGGGTGCAAGTCTAAAGTCTAGGGATGGTCCAGGGATTATGACGTCCTTGCAAGTGAACCAGTAGAAGAGGCTCTTGCGGGAACCCCATTGCACCGGCTGCACCTTGCAGGGGCGGCATGTCATGACGGCAGGGGTATTGATCATCAGAAAATGGTTCTGGGGTTCTGCTAGACTTCAATAGGGACTTTACGGGACACTGTTTTTTAATATTCCGACCGTTAGTACAGTACACCCTGCAGACCCCCGTCTCTACACGCTGCCCCCCCCCTTCCGTCAATCTTCCCACTCCCGTCCAACAGGTGAAAGGGAACTCTGCCCTTGAAGCCCCACAGGCCCTCCACATTCATCTCTTTCCATCATTTCCGCCATCGAACAATACCCTCAATGACAAGATCCGTGTTGTCAAGACCCATAAACAGGCGATTCCTGATCTAAAGACTCCTCCGAGTGCCAGCTGCCTGGTGGACCGTCTCGCTCAGCCAAACGACCGCCCGGCCACTCTTTGGGCGAAGCGTGTCCTCCCCATAAGCCCGGGTTTAGCGTTGGTGACCGTTAGTGTTTGGGCATGAAGAACTCCTGCGTTTCGTGGCCAACGGCGTTCAGGGTGAGGGTTTAGGGTTTAGGGGTGCCGCAGCCTGCCATATCCTACCCTACCACACCATACCACACCCATCCTACCATACGTTTCCATGCCGCGCCGCACCATACCACACCGCACGATACCACACAACCCCACACATGACAGAACATTTCCGCTGCCAGTACCACTCCACCATCACTGCCATTACCAATCCATTCCATTGTGTTGCACTACATCATATCAGTAGCAATCTGTGACACCAATGTACAATATATACATAGCTACCAATACTTTTGGAGAGTACCGCCTGCTGCTAAAATTTATCTAGTGCAGGCGCCTGGACAATGATGACGATGGTGTCAAGTGCGACGAAGACCCGTGCCAAGCGAACAGTGGAAACACCAGCAACTTAGCAACTTCCTATCAAGAACCATGGAAAGGAGTATAAACATCGACAACTTAGCGTAGCATAGCGAGCCATGCTAGAGTATAACATCAATTTCTATATTTCCACATGTATTCCAAGTCACTACTCCACTCAGCTCTCCGCTCCTTGACCGTGTAGGCACTCTCAGGCTCTCCATCCCAAAGCCACTCTCCAGGTGCCAAGGGCAAGACGCTGCCGTTAGGCCAACGCCTGGCCTTCAGCTCACAGGGGGAAATAAGCCTTATAACCCCTAAACCCTAACCCTAAACCCTAAACCCTAACCCACGGGGTCCAAGGATGGATGGACCAATCGCTTCTAGTTTTTGGTGGTTGAGGGGTTTTGAAGTTGTCCAGGGGTGTGGGATTTTTGGGGGTTTCGATAGTTTCAACTGCGTTGGGGCTTGGGGGTTTCCAAGTTTCAAAGGTTTGTCAGATTTCGGTCTTACGAAATGCTTTTACAAAACTGGAAAAGTTTTCAAGTGTTGGGTTGAGTTGGGTCGGGCTCGTAGGCCGAGGGACTTTGGGTTTCAAGGGTACCGGGCTTCCCGTGGTTCGCACTTCACCCCCTTACTTCCATCTAGAAGCAACCTCGGCTTCGAGGAAGAACCAAATAAGACCAGCTCACTCTAAGCTACTGCAGATAAAAAGGGGTCAGGGTTTAGGGGTTTAGGGGTTTAGGGTTTAGGGGTTTAGGGTTGTTTAGGGGTTTAGGATTTAGGTAAACCCGTCATGCGACCCCGACAACTTGTCTTATAAAGCTTTTGGCAACTTGCATGGCGAGGATCGTAAGGTCCACCCTCCAGGGGCACCCGCGTGCGGGCGCGTCCCCTGTTGCCACAGTCGGGAACCTCGATACAAGGGGTTTAGAGTTTCATGTCTTAGTTGCTGAGTTCATAAGCACAAAAAAGTGTACACTTTCAGTTCTATAAGGGATCATATTATCCCAGAAAGGCTTAAAGTGTAGTCATTCAGCTACGAAGATGTCTTGAATTTTTGAGTTTACGGTCTATAGGGTCTGGGCTGGGGCTTAAGGACTTGTGGCTGAGAGTTTAGGGTTTTGGGGTCAGGGCTTGGGGGCTTAGGGGGCTTGGGCGGTTAGGGTTGAAGTACAGATTTTTTTCACGTTCGTAGGGGTTGGCGGATACGATGCAGCGATTACGGCTGAGGGCCCGAGGTGATTGCTTATTAACAACTGCTTGCAAGGGGCCTTTAAGGTTTTGAGGGGCTTTCTGTGTGAGTCTCATGTCCGCTAGCTTGGCGCCTGAGAGCTCGACAGCAAAAGGGAGAGCCAAATCAAACTCAGCCTAGGAGCCGTTGGAGGGCATCCATAGATCTTGATCTCCCCGCCGCCGAAGTCGTCACCATGCGTGGAGAAGGACACGGCGAGCGAGATGCAATGCTCACCTTTCATGTCATGGCGTCAGAAACAAAGATGCTTCACTCAAAGTCTCTCATAGAGAAAAAAAACAGGAAAAATCCAAAAGCCCACCTTTGTCCGTGTCCGGGTGGAGGATGTGCATCCCTCCAGGCAGGTAGTGTTGGAAGGTGGCCCAGTGGGGCCACACCCGCCCGACATAGTCGTAGGCCGTCACTTTCGGCCCCAAGGCCTCATTCCTTCTGCAAAAATGTGCACTGGAGAGAGAGCAAAAATGAGAACAACCATTGCAAGAACAAGAAGGATGAGGTGATGCAATTTTTGCCAAGACAAGGCTCACCAATGCGAGTGACCGCGCTGTCACATTCAGGAAGAGTCTCATGTCCTGACAGACTGCTAAGACCATGGCGCCCGGTCATAAGCAGTGAAGCTTAGAACCAAGGTAGAGCGACTTGAGATGCCATGCACCTACTGGACAGACCTGAACCAGTGACGTGGAAATCGTGTCGGCCTGGTGTTGGCTACTCTGACGAGGCTGCTATTCCTGCATCTGCGCCTGCATCGAACGGTTTCATGGTCTTCATTCGCCCTGACCCAAAACCCTGCTACTTTGGCTCCTCAACACTGCCCGACTGTGCCATTTGCCAGAGCCCGCAGTATGCCACACAGCCGCGAGCAAGGCAATGCTCACCTTGTCTCGTCGTTTGGAGTACCGGCAGCAAATAGCTTTCCAAGAGCGTGCTACCTTCACAAACGGAGATAGCTAACCATTCTGCGGACTGCACAATACCAAGTTCGGTACGATTGAAATGCCAAGCGCAGAAACAACGATGACGATGGTTGGGCGTGTGGGTTTTTTGGTCGCAATAGGAGCAGCAATGCTCACCATCATGTATCTTACACCGGCCTGATCCCAAGTGGAAGCCACGGATTTAGAATCATGCAACCACTCCCACGGCATGGAGCATGTTCCTGATGGAGGTTTCACGTGTGGAGACATCCGAGCAATCGAAGATGATCCTGCAGAAAGCTACACCAAATTCCAGGAAGCAACCCTCTTGCTAGAGTAGAACTAAGGCGACAATGGCTTACAACAATCTCCTTCAAACCTTGATCAAGTCAAGTTGCCTTCGTTCTTTTCATCGCTGCGCTCAACGCTGGACGCGCATCTGTCCTTGTCCAAATCGCTTGACCCGTCAATCAGATCAACAACCTCCCATCTCAAGCAATCGTCTAACGCTGGTTAGATTTCTACCAGAAGCAGGACTCGACTGAGGAGGCGCCTCCGCACTACTCACATACCCCTATAAACCCTATAAGCCCTATAAACCCTAAACCACCGCCAATCCCTCAAAAACGTACATCCCTTCTGCCTTAAACTTAGCAAAGCCAGGAGGCCACCCAGGCCCGGAACTGTTTTAGCTCCTGGAAATGCGCGTAGAGACGAGTTTAGGGTTTAGGGTTAAGGGTTTAGGGTTCAGGGTTTAGAGTTTAGGGTTTAGGGGTTTAGGGTTTAGGGTTCAGGGTTTAGGTTCATGCGGAGCAGTAGCTCATCAAGCAAAAAAAGACCAAGATGAGTACTAAACTGGATATACAAGGAGCTAGGGTTGGCCAAGTGCTCCTGTGCTCTGGTCAAACCTCGTCGATGATCTACCCATAGGCTCCTTAGTAGTTCCTTTTTGGGATTACTTAGGAGCTTAGGAGCCTATGGGTGTGCGTGTCATCGTGATGGCAGGGTGCTGGATGGAAGTAGGGGTCGGGCTAAGGTTGAAAACCACGTCATTTTCAGAAAATTTAAACACGTCCGCAGAGAAGAGTAGACCTACGGCAGCAGCGGCGGTAGGTTTCTTCGTGGCGAAGTGGTTGCAGTGGCAGTGGTGGGCATTTTGGTAGTGGAAGTAACAACAATGACAATGCTGTATGATAGAGTGGTAGTGGCAGTACAAGCAATCGTGGCAGTATGTACTTGTACAGCACCAACTCCCGCTACAAAACGAGAACTCGGAAGCGGATGTTCCCACCTCAGGCTTGAGGAAGTTCTCCACCGAATAAACCTGCCAGCAGGGCCAGCAATACAAAGCCTGGAATCATATTCTCGAAATTCCTCGAACCTGAAGCAGCGAACTCCGAGTGCTTAAGCATGGACATAACCCATGCTGTTGCATCAGGTCCGTCAAGACCTGGATAAACCCTGCGAGGCTCAAAGCCCTGAACCTGCACCACTATGGGGGATGCCATCCCGTGGAGTTCTTCGACGACCACCAGCTGACTGACAGGAGCACTGGAAATTTGAACCATGGGAGCTTGAAATTACCGGGTTTGGAATCCTGCTTGCTCTTCAGCTTTCCTGTTCTTCTGATGTGTGGCTTGGGGGGTTGGTATGGAAGCTCTGCTTAGGGTTTATATGGGCAATTCTCCAAATTAGGGTCCCTTTTGAAGTCCCCAAAATAGTACGGCACCCAGATAAAAAGGACCCCCAAAGGGACCCTATTTAGAGAACCACCCATATCTTGGTGTCTAACATGGGCCAATGGGTATCCTGCACCCGGGCCTGCCCACGGGTGAAGCCTTGGATGGCTCAGAGTCATAACAGACAGCAACACATTAAGAGTCTCTATGACGTTCCAAATGTCATGGACAACGAGCTCACCCTTACAAGAGATGGAATCATTGTCAGTGTACTGATCACTATGTACTGGTCAGCAGTTCACGCCACGCCAACGCATCGATGAGAGATCTGGCGCATGCATGGTTCTCGCAATGCCCGAGACAGAATCACAAGTCCACTGCACCACACTCGGGTTTTCTACACACTCCAGAGGCAGCTGCGACATCCTTCACAGGGCGGTTCGAACCCTAAACCCTAAACCTTGTAGTTCTTCATCGCAGCTTCGCGAGATCCCAAAAGGGAGGTTGGCCGCAGAACGCTTCGACCTTGGGAGCCTTTGTCTGAGGCTAGACTCGGCTAAACTGGCCCCGTAATCCACAGCAAGCAGTGCCAACAAAGCAATAAGAAATCCATTTTTTGCGCTATTTTGTTGTTCGATTTTTCTTTTCACACGAGAGAAATGCATCTGGGGAGTCCGCAGCACCATGGGCCAGCGAACACAAGGATGCCCAGCACCCGCCATGCAACTTGCCAGGCCGGATTCCCTTTGAAAAGAAGCCCCTGGTAACAGAGCACACTCAAAATGGGGCACATATGAAGCACGACTTGGCCACAACAACCATATTGAAAGGCACCCATGTCGCAAGCACGGACAGCTAGCTATACACAAGTCCTTGCAATGCCCTGCCGCGCAATGCCGCCTCTCGATACCAGACCACGTGAGTTTTGCGACATACAACAATCTCTGCTTGACGTCGCTCTTGTGGTCAACCATTGTCAGATCGAAGCTTTCCACTTGCCAAGCATGAACGGAAGAATGACTTCCATGTTGGGAAACGGCCCAAACCTGCGCTTGCTTGCACGCGTGCCAGGAGCGTTGTCCTCTGAAGCTCTGTGGGCACTCAGCTTGATAAAGTTTCTAGGCGCACCCGGCATCACAGCCGAGCTGACGGCAGCGTTGGCTTGGTGCGAATCCGCTGATCTCCAAACTTCATGGCCAACAAGCAGAGTTATAGAGCAGAAGACCTTCAATCAAGTTCTCTCTTAGGCCCCGGATCCTTCGGGGGCCAGCATGCAAAACAGAAACAACAACACTAACTTGCGATCTTGGTAAAGCCTAAGGCCTAAGATCGATAAACGCTGTGTCAGCTCGGTGGCGTGCTGCGCCACTGCGTCGCCGCTTCGACGGCCAGGGGGCTAAGAACGGCTTCAGGGGCCGTTGCAACAGCAAGGCCTTGGAGAGGAGTCGGTTTCTGTCTTCGGATGATGGAGGTTCGGAGATGGTGATGAGGATGAGGATGATGCATGATTATGATTATCATGAGGATGATGATCTTGACGATGCTGACTTATTTATCTGTAAGGAAAGTTTCCAACAATATGAGGACAGCTGATGGCAGTGACGGTGAAGCCGACCGTGAGTCTCATGGGGCATACATATGCATGTATAATATATGCATGCATGTATGCATGCA
>CAJNJA010014005.1:0-12184 GCA_905231915.1 Symbiodinium necroappetens | reverse complement strand
AGATAAAGATACAGATACAGATAAAGATATAGATATAGATATAGATATAGACAATATATATATATACACACACGTATAGGTATATACATACATATACATACATATCTACGTATGTATATGTATGTGTATACACATATAAGCATATGTATACATATATATATACATACATATATATATATATATGTTATACACCCCTTCTTCTCAGCCGAGCCAGGAGACTCTGAGCTGCTTCGGCATCTTCTTGCAGCGTCCGGCGAAGTTATCGATCCTCGAGGCTTTTTCGGGCTCTAAGAGTTCCTTTCAGGGCTCCTTTCGAATCTGTTTGAGATCATTTTGCACAGGTTTCGGGCTTAGGGCTTTAGGGCTTTAGGCTTTAGGGTTTAGGTCGCATGGGCTTTTTAACGCAAGGGGGTCGGAGGTAGAGTGCTGGACATTGCACGGATGCAATGCTTTCTGAAGCAGTAGATGTCACAGTGCCATTCCGTCCAATACGCTAGCATGTCGCCAGTCGTTGTGCAGAGACCACTAGCTCACCGCAACTGCGGGCCCCGTACAGAGAGCCACAAGAGGCATGAACATGGGAAAGTACAACACGAACACATGTGCTTAGTCAGAGGAACGAGAAGAACAAGAAAGTACCGAAACACAAAAAAGAGAGGAAGAACAAGGCACAAAGGAAAACTTACAACAAGAAGCAGGCGGTGACGAGGTGAATCTGACTTCGTTCTTTGCAGCAGCTTCCTTAGGACTAAGGATCAGGGGGGGGCCCTTGGGGATATAAACCCTCTCAATAAGGTCCCGTTTAAGAGAGCCCATAGTAGGGTTAAGAAGGGTCCCCTTTAATTAAGGAGTATCCCTGATACTACCTCGAACTTATTATGACCCTAAAACCACGACCTGGACTCAGCACGCTCATCGCTCGACAGAGCAGCCGGGTGGCTTCTTCTGCATTTCCTCCATGTTCTCGCCCACATCGCACCACAGGTAATCTCGCCAGTCCTGCTATGTTTAGGGCTTAGGGTTCACGAGGTGAAATGCAGACTGAAACAGATAGTTCAAGCACAAGAGCAACATGACAGCACAGCTGGAAATCGTGATAACGACCGAGATTAAAGACATGACATGACCCTAGAGACCATTGAATCATCATCCTCGTTCACATCCGCATCATCACGACCATCATCACTATCACCGTCATGCATAGCCATCATGGTCTTCATCACCATCACCAAAACCATGACTTTCAACATGATCCTGATGATGACGATGATGATGATGATGACCATCATCATCTCCGTGGTCACCATCATCGTCATCATCGCCATCACCATCACCATCATGTAAAATCATCATCTTCAGTGCCATGATCATCACCACCACCATCACCACCATCACCGGTATCGTCAGCATGGTAATCCATGCCAACAACATCCTGCACAGTCATCACCAACATAAACATCGTCACCATCAAACCCATCATACTCATCATGAGCATGCTCAGTATGAGTAGTTAAGTAGCCTCACCCGATATCATCGTCTATCCCTAAACCCTAAACCCTAAACCCTACATCTTGTAGCTCCACGGCCTTTCAGCCCAACAGCTCGAAGATCCCAACCCTGCGGATGCTGTTCTTTCTTCGGGACGGGTCAAGATGCCCAGCTCTGCGGACTCAAAGAATAGGGTTTAGGGATTATAGAGTTTAGGGTTTATAGGGTTTATAGGGCTTATAGGGTTTAGGGTTTAGGGCTATGGGGTTTCATACATGGAGTTCTGCATGTAGATCAAGTTGTATCGCTGTCATCAGCATCGTCAGAGTTGTGCAGTTGAGAACCGCAGCAACTATAGGAAGGTCCTTGATGGTCTCCAGGACCGCGACATACAGGTCCTCAGAAAAGCAGAACTGGTGTTGGACACTTACTTTGCAATGGGTTCTCAATTGGACGGTATGAAGCTGAGATTCGTCTTGTCGCTGTTGATAAAGGGTTGTCGATGCTTCTGGACATAGGGTTGGGGTTTATTGTTCAGGCAGCGTTTAGGGTTTATAGTAGCCTCTTGACACCCTTGTCTTTCGTCCCAGGCACATAGAGCTGGGACAGGTAGCCGAGCTCTTGCCGTGTGGTGTCAAGGGCCGGGTAGCGCTGGTGGGGAACCTCACAGAATATGTCACTAACTTTGTGAGTACGACTAACAGTCTTCCAGAGATACTTCTCGCCTTACTACTACCGCTCTGAGCTTTAATAGCTTTGGTAGCGGCAGCGCACGCCGTAGCCTCAGTGCCCGCATTAGTCTGGTAGTTGGTCCTGCTGCTGGGTAGTTCTCTAAATTAGGGTCCCTTTTTGGGTCACCAATATAGTACGGCACCCTTATAAAAAGGACCCCAAAAAGGACCCTAATTTAGAGAACTACACTGCTGTTAGTGTTGCTGCTGCTGCACCAAGATGTTGGTGAGGTAAAAGCAATCGTAGGGAGAGTAGTAGCGGGTGATGGCAGTTGTCGATGTCGTTGTCAGAACTGTGGTGGTAAAAACACACGACACACCGCTCAACCCTAGACCCTGAACCCCAAACCCAAAACCCTAAACCCCTCCTAAATCCCAAAACCCCAAACCCTAATTTTAAAACCCTAAAACCCCAAACCCCAAACCCTGAACCCAAAACCCAAAACCCTGAACCCAAAACCCAAAACCCTAAACCCCAAAACCCTAAAACCCCAAACCCAAAACCCTAAACCCTAAAACCCCAAACCCTAAACCCTACAACCCCAAAAACCCTGAAACCCCAAACCCTAAAACCCCAAACCCCAAAACCCCCAAACCCAAAACCCCCAAACCCAAAACCCTAAACCCTAAACCCAAACCCCCAAACCCCCAAAACCCAAAACCCGAAACCCCAAAACCCCAAAACCCAAAACCCCAAAACCCCTAAACTCTAAACCCTAAACCCTAAACCCCAAACCCTAAACCCATAACTCCATAAACTCCAAACCCTGAACCCAAACCCAAAACCTTAAACCCTAAACCCAAAAAACACATAAACTCTAGGCTTTCGGGATCCATGGATGTCGGGCTTTGGATCTCTCTGGGCTCTGAAGGCCGCCTGGTGGAGTGATGTTTGCTTAAGGACGCAGGGCTTGCTCTGAGGTCTCGGTGGTTTAGGGGTTTAGGCTTTAGGGTTTTAGGGGTGTAGGGGTTTAGGGTTTAGCTTCAGTGCATACTTCGAACATGGTTTTGAGCATTGTATACTGAATTAAGGATCAGGAACCCTGAGCGATCATACTACCAGTTGTGTATATTGGCCGTTTTGATCGACAGCCCGGCGCTCAGAAATCGAGACAGGTCAACATCGAGTTGTGATCGTGGGTCGTCTGAGAATTCCTGCAGTATTTTGACCCCTAAACCTAAACCCCCAAATGGAGTGGGCAAGTTGGGATTTGGGGGTTTCCGAAAATAGGGGACCCTAATATAGTACCCTAAATAGTAGGATCCTTTTTTGTACGGACCCCAAAATAAGATACCCCTAATCTTCGGAAAGTCCCCTTTGGGGTTTAGGGCTCGGGACGTATGGTTTAGCGCTCAGTGCCTTCCGACCTTTGAGTTTAGGGTGCCTGATGCCTTCGAGACTCATGCGCTTAATACAGGAGCCTCAGTAATCGGAACAGGAGGTTTAGGGTTTAGGGTGTAGGGTTTAGGATTTAGGGTTTAGGATTTCGGGTTTCGGGTGGGGTCAGGGTTTAGGATTTAGGGTTTAGGAGCCTCAATAATCGGAACAGGAAGGAGCTTGGGGCATGTTATACCAAAAAAGAACCTCAGGAACACTAGTCGCAACTATTAATTCAGGCTTCGGGGTTACAGCTGCATGTGGGCCGCTCCGAAGAGGTCTTCGCCAATGTAGTAGATCTCCTGGCTTTAGGGTTCAGGTTTAGGGCTTGGGCTTTAGGGTGCTACAAATTCACAAGGAGGAACCTAGGCTGGGGGAAGACCTAGGTCATGTTGAAGCAGAACAAGGCTTTAAGTCTTAAGCTCAGGCAATGACAGAGCAGAAACATGCAAGCGCGGTTGCGCGGAAGGTGTACCAAAGGGGTGGGGACGATAAAGGAGCCCCATCCCCAAGGTTCGGGCGAGAGTTCCGACAACGACTCATGCAAAAAAGGGCTTCAGCGGCTTATCAGCCTGTGACTTTTTGTAGGGGCCGCAAAGGGGGAGATTGTCACTATTATATCTTCAAACACTGATACCCTAGCCGTAAAACCCCATAATCCCTCGCTAGAACTCTGCATGGGCAAGGAACCGCTGTAGCACCCGTGAAGGAACCCCTTTAAAAACCACACGATACACTTCTCAAGCCCTATACGTAAGCCCAAAACCCTAAACCGTGAAACCTCTACAAAACCCTGGAGGAAAAGTCGCTCGAAGCCCCTATAATACCCTTATGAAGCACCTTCAAGAGCCCTTAGGAAACACCTACAAACCCCTTCTCAAACGCACGCAAGCCCCCGTTTATGTTGACACCTATAACTTTAAACCCTCCTAGACCCGTCGCAAAACACCATTAACCCTCCTAAACACCTTAAAACCCTCCTCACCTCCTTATAGAACACCATGATACCTCCTAAATCCCTGACTAAAACACCGGTAAACCCTTCCAAACCCACCCCTCAAACACCATACCCTCCTGACCCCCTATAAAACACACCTCTAAACCCCCCTGAAAAACACCAAACCCTCCTAAACCCCTAAACCCCTTGTACAACACTATTAAACCCCAAACCCTGAACCCTAAATCAACCCTAAACCCTAAACCGTAAATAAACCTTAAACACTAAACCCTAAATAAACCCTAAACCCTAAACTCTAAACACCCCCCTCCCCCCGAAGTACTCGGCCTGCTTCCGGTCTCGGACCTCGAACTCCTCCTTGAAGCCTCGAAAGTCGGGCGTCGGTGTTCTCTGCTTTCAACGGTTTAGGGTTTAGGGGTTTCGGACTTAGGGTCTAGGGGTTTAGGGGTTCAGGCATTTAGGAGTTTAAGGAGTTTTAGGGTTTAGGGGGGTAAGGGTTGAGGGTTAGGGTTGAGGGGGTTTAGCGGTGTAGGGGTTTGGGGCTTAGGGTTGCGAGTGCTAGAGGGGATGCTGGCAGGATACGATAGGTGTACAAGAAGGCTGCTATGATAAGGGTGCGATAACGTCATTACAAGGGTGCTATAACTAATGGTGCCATGTGGTTGAGCTTTTGGAATTCAGGGCTGACGGCTGGTGCTGCTTGGGTTTCAGTTTGGGATTTCGGGTAAAAGGCATAGGGCTTGAGTTTCACGGCCTTGGCAACGCTCGATCACGGTTTCGGGGTTGGAGGGTTCAGGATTTGGGATTTGAACCCTGAACCCTAAACCCTGAACCCTAAACCCTGCACCCTAAACCCTGAGGGCTTGAGGCTTAGGATCTCAGGGCGTTTAACTTTTGAGGCTCGGGCTCACAAAGCCCTAAAACCTCAACTTCTTCCACTGTGCCGGTGAGCGTACTTACATTACAGACTTTTCGGCCTTTGGGCTTAAGCGTATAGGGTTTATGCTTTACAAATTATTATTATTACTATTATTATTACTATTATTATTACTATTATTATTACTATTATTATTATTACTATTATTATTATTAAGGTGTGTGAGCTTATTGTAGGGTTTTCGGACAGCTCTTTTGGCCAGGACGCGCTTGAGGCGTTCCACGGCCTCTCGCGGCGGAATGCCCTTCCTCAGCATTTCAGCGGGTACAAGGCTTTGCTTTGGCGGTTGGGTTTTGGAGTAGGGTTTAGAGCCCTAAACCCTCAACCCCCAAGGCCATGAAACAGGGGTTTAGAGCCCCGAACCCCTGAAGCCCCCTGAAAACGTGAAAGGGTGTGTTTGTTTTGCCGTCTGCGCGTGGGTACGGCCTACGAAAGCCTGGAGGCGAGCTGATTCGGGGTTGCTTGCGGGGGCTTAGGGTTTAGGGTTTAGGGTTTTGGGCTTAGGGTTTTGGGCTCAGGGTTTAGGGTCTGAGGGTTCAGGGTCTTAGGGTTGAGGGTCTTAGGGCTTTGGGAGCACTTGAGCTCCTGGAGGGCTTTGACATGCGCGCACGCGCACGCGCACACACACGCGCGCACACACACACACACAAAAAAAAAAACGCACGCAATGACGCCACACCAGAGACTCTACCCCGAAGCCCAAATACGCCATCTTTGAATGGAAAGACGACCTTAAACCCTTGTTTACCATAAGCCTCGAGCCATCTTGAACCCTTATACTAAGGCCAGGAAACACCATGGGCCCGGAGCGCTCGTATTCAGCGCGGAAGCGCGCGACATCCTGGCATCGTCTCAACGGCTCCATGAACTTCAGGTTTCGGGCTGCCTTCAAAGGTTCCAGGACTCTGCAAGCATCCTCAAACAGGGGTATATGGTCCCAGCTTAAGGGTATTCAGGGTCTTTAGAGGGTAGATGGAGGGTCTAGGTTCTTTAAAAGGTGCCCTTCAAGAAGAGAGCTCCAGTGAGGGTTTCGGGACTTTGTGGGCTTACCCCTTCAGGTTGCTGGGTGTTGGGGCTTTTGGGTTTAGGGCGGTGAAACATATGGGTGTCGCGCAGCTGGTCTAGGTGGTCTGGTGCATGGTTTCGGCTTAGGGCTTCGAGTTCAGGGGTTGGGGACATCACCTACCCAACCAGCAATATCATCACGGTCGTTGATATCATGATGCTGGCTTATAGCGAAGACGGCACTTTCGCTGTTCGCGATATTCAAGATACGAAGTTGAAATCATGTAGCAGTGATGACACGGTATTCTTTCTTGTTCTATATGAGTCCATGTTTGTCTATACTATCCGTAGCTAACATAAAGTAGAGCCGCTGCTTACTAAGCCACCCGATGCTTCAAGCAAGGCCCCCCGGTCCTTCTTGAAGGCATTCACCGTCTTGATCAGATCCTTCTTGTAGTGGATCCTGAGCGGTTGCTTCCCGAGGCTAGCCCAGGATGCTCCGCACTTTGAAGCCTAAGTTTATTCGGTTTAGGATTTAGGGTTGAGGGTTTAGGGTTAATGCTTCATTGAAGCCTGGACTATGTGTATCAAGCCGCTGCCTTGGTACTTAGGTGCAGGCGCCCACGACTTATTGCCAAATGCTGAACCGTAACACCCGAGGCAAGGAAGCAAAGGAGGCTCCTGACCTTACAACCCTCAACGGCCACAAACAGTATGTAAGTCCAATCCCCTAAACCCTAAACTGTAGACCTCTTCCACCCTAAAGCCTCAAAGCCCTAGAGCCTTGAACCACAACCGCCAAAACACCAACGGCCCTGAACATTCAAGAAACCTAGAGGGCTCTTGTAATGTTTAGGGTTTAAGTTTGGGGTTCAGGGTGCTGTAAGTGGGCTTGCCGGTAAGGGCCAACTGTAAGCATACAAACTTCTAGCCGCTAGGCCCAATTACGTGCCTCTGCTCCTGCAAATAACTAACCGCAGCCTCCAAAGCTAACAAACCAACTACCCAGCCCCCCTAAACCCTGCAACCCTTAACGGTAAGAGTGCTTATTTTTGTTGCTGTCGTTGTGTTTTTGCTGTCGTTGCGGCGGCGCTTCTTTTTTGCTGTCGTTTTGTTGTTGCTGTCGTTGCGCAGGCGCGGTTTTTTTTGTGTTTCTGTCGTTTCGGGGGCGCGTTTTTGCTTTTGCTGTCGTCCCTGGGGGCGGCTCTTTTTTTTGGCTGTCGTTGCGGGGGGCGCGTTTCTTTTTTTGCTGTCGTTGCGGGGGGCTTTTTGTTTGGGTGTCGTTGCGGGAACCGGGGTTCACTCACTCACTGGCTTCTTGGGTCCTCGCAACGACAACCAAAAAAAACAACATAACGCAACTACACCAAAAACACACGGGTTCCAACCCTAAACCCTGGAAGCCCTACCTAAACCATGGACACCCCAAGCCCCGACCTTAAAACCCTAAACCCCTAAACCCTCAACCCTAAAACCCTAACCCGAAAACCCTAAAAACCTGAAAACCCTCTAAGCCCCAAACGCATACAAAACCCGACCTCCTAGCCCTGGGTTTCCGCCACGGTGCTGCTTCTCAGAGAGCTCCTGCTGCCGCTTCTCTGTATCTTCGAGGAGCTCCTCCAGACTCTCCGTAGGGTTACAAATCCTCACCCCCAAGCCCAAAACACCCCAAATCCCAAATCCCAAGCCCTACCTCAAGCCCAAGTAACCTACCTTTTTCACGAACTTATGCCAGGAAATCATACCAAAGAGCCTAAAAAAAAAAAACAAGGTCTTTCAGGGTTATAAGGTACACTTTGAACCCTTCAGACTTCAAGGTGTGAGCTTCCAAAAGAGCTGGTCGGATTGCACGGATCAGGGTTTTACTTTTCTGAAGCCCCTTCTCGTCTGCTACTGGGTTTAGGGATGCAGGTTTAAGGATGGCCGTAGCTTAACGTAGCGTCTGATTTTCCGGGTTCTTGCTGTTTCACCCTGCACCCCCAAATTAAGCACGGTCAGCCCTGAACATGCGGTAGCGTTATTCCTTAGTGCAGCTGCTTGTAACAGGGTTCCTCTTGAAACTTGGGTAAGAAGAAACAAAAGTACATGTATTTACCGAAAGCTAGATAGATAGCTAGATGGAGGGATAGAGCGGTAGATAGGTAGATGGGTAGATAGGTTTCCTTGATAAAGCGTGTGTATAAGAGTGCCTAAACCCTGAACCCTACACCCTAAACCCCAAAACCCCTAACCCTAAACCCTAAATCCTAAACCCCAAAACCCCAATGTACTGTGAAGACGCAAGACCCTTCCTTCCAGCTGCGCTCGAGCATAGATCGGGTATCCTGCTCTTCCTGGCGGAAGAAGCTGGCAGAAAGCACAAACGTCCCCGGATGAGGATTTAGTTTGGGTTTAGGGTTTAGGGTTTAGGGTAGGAGGGTTTAGGGCTGAAGAACTTTTAGGGGTGTAGAAGGTACCGGGGCTTAGGGCCGTTGGGATTCGGCTTCAGGCTCAAGGCTTGAATTACCTTGATTTAAGTATACAGGCTGGCAGCACAAGTACACCTTAAGTCCCTAGACCCTGAACCCTAAACCCTAAAAACCCTAAACCCTAAACTCTAAAAACCCTAAAAACCCTAAAAAACCTATATACTAAACCCGAAACCCTAAACCGCCTAAACCCTAGCATTGGCTCCCGCATCCATACACCAGCCAGACGAACTAGGAATTTCTGCAAGGGTTGGAGCGGAACTACTCGGATCCCAGCCCCTAAACCCTAACCCCTAAAAACTGTAAACCCTACGTCGGTTTAGGGTTTAGGGTTTAGGGTGTTACATAGTAAATCCTGAAAACCCTAAATCCTAAACCCTAAAAACCCTAAACCCTGAACCCTGAACCCTAAAACCCCCTGTGGAATCCTAACCCTAAAGCCTAAACACCAAAAAACCCTAAACCCTGGACCCTAAACCGAAAACCCTAAACCTTATAAGCCCTAAAAACCCTAAACCCTAAAAGCCCTAAACCCTGAACCCTAAACCTTATAAATCCTAGAAACCCTAAACCCTAAACCCCCTGTGGAATGCTAGACAAGGCTTCAACGCATGAAAGAAGCCTGGGTTGGGCAAAACAGACCCGGGGCTGAGACGTTGAGTTTCTGCCAGAGCGTCGAGTGTCTAGGATATAGGATATTGGGGTAGGGTTTAGGGCTTTGGGTTTAGGGTTTAGGGTATTGGGGTTTAGCGCTTAGGGTTTAGGGTTTAGGGTTTTGGGTTTAGGGTGTAGGGTTTTGGGGTTTAGGGTTTTGGGTTTAGGGTTTAGAGTTTAGGGTATTGGGGTTGAGGGCTTCGGGTTTAGGGTTAAGGGTTTAGGATTTAGGGTATTGGGGCGTAGGGCTTATAGATTATAGGCCTTAGGGTTTAGGGTTTAAGGTTTAGGATTCAGGGTATTGTGGTTCAGGGCTTAGGGTTTAGGATCTAGCGTCCAGGACTGATTATCATGGGGTTAGGATTTAGCTCTAAAGCCTTGGCTGGCTTGGGACACAGTTCCTTTTGGGGGTTACCTTAAAAGGTCCTATAACTATAAAACTGGTTAAACAACAAAGGAACTACAATGGAGACTCTAGGTAGGGTTTGAAGCCAGGTTTAAGGCCGTTTAGGGTGTAGTGTTCGGAGAACCTTGTCCATGATGTTTGGCAGGTGCTCATCCAAGATGCGGTACCTGGGTCTGAAGCAACTGGAAACCCTAAACCCCAATGCCCCATACCCTAAATCCTAAACCCTAAATCCCGAGCCCTAAACCCCAATACCCTAAATCCTAAACCCTAAACCCTGTCGCCCTAAATCCTAAACCCTAAAACCCTAAAACCCCAAACCCTAAAACCCTAAAACCCTTGGCCCCATACCCTAAAACCCTAACGTCTCAACAGCGACACCAAAACTTCTGGAAGCTTGGACGGCCATGGCCCAAGACAAACCCTCAGCCCTCAAGCCTTTCCTGGACCCTGAAACGGTTTAGGGCTTTGGGCTTTGGGTCTTGGGTTTAAGGTTTAGGGTTTAGGGTTTAGGGTTTAGGGTTTTGGGTTTAAGGTTTAGGGTTCAGGGTTTAGGGTTTAGGGTAGGACTTAATTTACGGCGATCAGGATGAGGAATCCCATAAAGGAACCCCTTAAAGGTCCCCTTTATGCTACCCCTTAAAGGAACCCTTGAAGGAAGCCCTTATGGTTCCCCCAAAAAAGGAGCCCTTAAAAGGAACCCTTAAAGGTAGGTTCTTCAGCGTCCAGGTACACCTTAAACCTCGAAAGCCCGAGGGCTGCAAACCTGGAAAAACTGAACCAACGACCCTGGTGTCGGATTTAGGATTTAGGGATTTGGGCTTTAGGGTTTTAGGGTTTAGGGTTTAGGGTTTAGGATTTAGGGTTTTGGGCTTTAGGGTTTTAGGGTTTAGGGTTTAGGGCCTCTTGCGACTGCGCCTGTGGCAATCATATCAAGTCATGCACATCCGCTATGTAACTTTCGTTCTGATATACTTGCATGCAGACATACATACGGCTTCACATGTGACGATCCTGAACCTGAGCCCTAAAACGCTGCAAACCCTAAACCACACACATCCAGAAGCATGTATGCGAATCAAAAGTGTGCGGTGCCAGGTTTGAGCTTGAAGCCGTGTTTAAGATTTAGGGCGTTTAGGATGGTTAGCTTTTGGGGCTGGGGTGTAAGGTCTTGGTGTAGGGTTAGGAATGTAGGGGCTTAACGTTTAGAGTTCAAGAGTTTGTCTTTAGGGTTCAGAGTTTAGACCCTGAGTTCAAAGCGCCCTAGGCCCCTAGGCTTCCGATGGCTCCATGCTTCGTTCGTCGCGTCCCCTGGTAAGGGTAAGGGCCGTAATAACTAGAATAGAATAATTTAAGTAGTAGTAATAATAATAATGATAATAATATTAATACTAATAATAATAAATAAGGATCCCCTCTTGGATTTGCATTACCGAAGGGGTTGGAAGTGACCGAGTAAACGAGCGCCTAAAACCGGATATTAGTGAATCCTGAGGCCCGAACCCCGAAATAGAGCCTTACAAGGCCCCTCACCTACAGAACTACACCTACAAACAAACCCTAAACCCTAAACCCTCAACCCTAAACCCTCAACCCTAAACCCTAAGCCCTAAATCCCTAAACCCCAAGCCCTAAACCCAAAGCCTGTAACTAAAGCCCACACTCAGGCTCCCCATGGCGAGCTGCATGTGCTCGATGGGGATGAAGTCGAGCTCAATCTCGCTCTGCTTTGCGTAGACCTCCTGGGGAGAGGCAGCCGATGCACAACACTTGGCCCTAAACCCTAAACCCTAAACCCTAAGCCCTAAGCCCTAAGCCCTAAACCCTAAACCCATTTTGGGTTCAAAGACCAGGAGCCTTAGCCTTTGAAGTCTGTAGTGTAGGGGCCTAAATTAGAATAGGGTTGTTGGGTACCTTGTAGTATAATTTATGAGAAGGTGTACCTGATTATAGTATACGTATAATTATGATAAGGAACCATAAGGAATAATATTGGAAATTATTTAGGCTTCTATATTAGTCGTTGCTATTTAGCGGCACTGGCCTGGAGGACCCAACCCATATATGCCATAGACCCTAAACCTTTAGACACCAGGCCTTAAAACACCTGCAAGCCTTAAACCTCCGTACAACAGCTCTCAACCTCTAAACCAAAATCT
>CAJNJA010014004.1:0-12180 GCA_905231915.1 Symbiodinium necroappetens | reverse complement strand
TGGGGCGTCGCACCAGGGGGGGACAGGGTAGTAGTAGTAGTAGTAGTAGTAGTAGCAGCAGCAGTAGTAGTAGTAGCAGTAGTAGTAGTAGTAGTAGTAGTAGCAGTAGCAGCAAAAGAGTAGTAGTAGTAGTAGTAGTAGTAGTAGTACTAGTAGTAGTAGTAGTAGTAGTAGTAGTATTAGTAGTAGTAGTAGTAGTAGTAGTAGTAGTGGTAGTGGTGTAGGAGTAAGAGTAGGAGTAGGAGTAGCAGGAGTCGGAGTAGGAGTAGGAGTAGGAGTAGGAGTAGGAGTAGGAGTAGTACGAGTAGTAGGAGTAGTAGCAGTAGCAGCAGGAGTAGTAGCAGTCGTGATAGTGGTTGTGGTGGTGGGTAGTAGCAGCACAGGGAGTCTGCATTCGCACTGTTTGCTTTGCTGGCGCAAGGTGACAAAAGGATTTCAGCATGTAGTGAGGAGCAGAAGCTTTTGAGGGGGAGGTCCCAGGGTTTCGGACTTTTACAGTTTATAGTAGAAGCCATAAAGCTGGAGCATTGTAGTCCTCATGCCCTTAAAGGAAAGTACAAGGGATCCTAGCACAAATTCATCCTAAACCCATGTTCCAGCTTTCTGGGGTTTAGGGTTTGTTTTCGGGGTTTAGTGTTTTAGGGTTTAGCATTGGCCATTCGTTGGTACTCATGTGAATCCCTGGGCTGGACATCCACCTGAAATCTGCCCGTTCTGTTCTATTCTATTCCATTCACTGCCCCTTCGTTCGATTCAAGTGCATTCCATTTCGTTGTTCTCTGTGAAGTACACCATTGAAACGCGATAGCCACGTCACTGGAAGGGAGGAAGAAGTGTAATGTGAGGGACGATCCTCGTCTCCACCTCTCCCACACTAGCTGAGGAAAAAGTTCATATTCTTGAATGACTTGGTGGTCGGGATGGCAACCGCACCGGCACCATCATTCTGGAAGCTGGCTGGCAAACCCTAAGGGTCCATGTAGCCAAATAGATATACTTTGGCCCCAAAGTACCCAAATAGGGACTACTTTAAGGCCAAAGTATAAGTATATCTATTTGGGTACATGGACCCTTGGGGAAAGCTCTTCTCTCTCCGCGAGGTTTTCTGGAAGGAGTTGTGGACTTTGAACAGAAGATCTGGAGCCTTTCAGCTGATTCTGAGGATGCAGGCATGCCAGCATGGTGGCCCTAAACCCTAAACCCTAAACCCTAAACCTAAACCGGTTTAGGGTTTAGGGTTTAGGGTTTAGGGTTATGGTTGGCTTACATCATGATGATGGCGTTGATCTCCGCCTTCGAGGTTCTGGCTAGCGAAGTACTTGCAGGTCTTCGCAGATGCTTTGTATCCTGCCCACTCCGTAACAGTTGAATCATATTCAAAACGAAGATACATAGGGCTCTTATCAGTAGTCGTCTTATAGAGTGTTAGGTAATGTGAGTCGGTAGGACCCAGTATATATACTATATATTCGGCACGTGGAGCCTGAGGGGGTGCAGGGTTAAATCGGGGTTCCTAAACCCTAAACCCCTACACCCCGAAACCCCAAACTAAAACCCTAAACCCCTAAATCCCTAAACTTCTAAACGCTAAACCCCTACACCCCTAAACCCTAAGCGAAACCTTAAACCCCTACACCCCAAAACCCCAAACGTGTAGGGTTCAGTTCAGGGCGCCAGAGCTCCGAGAGTCCAAGACTCCTGAGGCTGCCACGCGAGCACCGCGGCCAAGTACGGGCCCTATCCTAAGGGTTTAGGGTTTTCAGGTTAGGGTTTGGGGTTTAGGGTTTGGGGTTTAGGGTTTAGGGCCTTAGGGGTTAGGGGTTTAGGGGTTTAGGGTTTAGGGTTTACCCATAGGCCCCTAAGTAGTTCCTTTTGTGGTTTATGTTTAGAATCCTATAAGGTAATCCCAAAAAGGAACTGCTTAGGGGCCTATGGGTAGGGTTTACATCTAGTATATTTCGTTTATAGACCTATCCAACTTTGGCCTTGAAGTAGTACACATCTATTTCTTGTCAGTTTGGGTAACCCTAAAGGGCCCAAGCACTCCATATACTGATGGTTTGTGGTACCCACAACGGACCCCAAAGCCCCTTGAGTCAGAGTGCTTGGACCCTCGGGGCCTTAGGATAGCTGCATTCTTCAAGTTAGGGTTTAGGGTTTAGGGTTTTGCCAGCAACCCATAAGTAGGGGTAGACAGGTAAATGAAAACTTGGTTGCAGCGGTTGTTGCCGTACCTTAGACTCCCAACTTACGTCCGAGGACCCCAAACTGTCCCACATATCCGAAACCCTAAACCCTGAACCCTGGACCCTAAATCCTAAACCCTAAACCCTAAGCCCTAAACCCTAAACAGTAGGATCTCATGCCCCAAATATCCGACTCTGAGGCTCCGAGTAAGCTCTGAGTCGTTGTTGGCACCTGTATTCCCCCTTCTCAGACCCCCGACTGGGGCCAGTGTGTGTGTGTGTGTGCTTCGACACACAACCCTGGCAAAAAGCTGAGCTTGCTAAGCATCTTCTAAGCATCCGAAACAAACCTTTTCGTCACAAAAGTGCACACAAACCCATGCTTACCGTGCTTTTGCTAAGCTTACGCACCCATGGACCGTGCCAAAACCCCATGGTCATTAAGGCGTGCGTGACCAAGTTTAGGGCCATCTTCTTAAGCCGGATGGGCGTCCCGGCATGTCCGTGTATCTCTGCGTGTGCACATACATACATATGTGTGTGTGTGTGTGCTCATAACTTTTTTGTCATTATTGTTTTGTTTTAAATTTAGATACATATATGCATATATAATACCTATATACATATGTGAATGTGTGTGTATATATATATATATACATATACCTACCGAGACACCCCACAGTCATGAAGTTCTACCGCAGGAACCGCAGGGGGTGTAGCGTTTGGCAGCCTCCCTCCGTATTGCCCAGTTAGAAGACTCTCTGAACCCTAAACCCTAAACCCGTAAGCCCTAAAACCTAACCCCAAAACCCGAAGACCCGAAGCGTCAGAGGCCCTAGACCCCAAACCCTGCTTAAACAGCACGTCACTAAAGCTCTAAACCAAAAGCCTCAAACTTAAAAGTCTCAAAACCCTAATTCCACAACAACTCTACGCCCTAAACACCAAACCTCGTTAAAAATTTGGACTTAAACCCTAACCCCTAAGAGCCCACAGAGCCTTTGAGTTTGGGTTATACTATAAGGAACTCCCAAAAGAGTATAGGTTTTATACTATAACTATAGTAAGGAACCCCCCAAGACAGTATAGGTTTTATAACTCCAACTATTATAAGGAACCCCCCCCCCAAAAAAATAGTCATACCCTAAACCCTAAACCCTAAACCCAAACCCTTTTAGTACCCTTATAGTACCCTTATAGAAAAGGCTACATGGACCCTTAGGGTTTGGGAGCCGCCTAGGCAGCCAGCTGGGCTCCCAGAGCTCCTTGCCTCCCTCTGGGGTGCGACCCTTGGTTTTGGGGGGTGGAGTATAAAAAGAGTTGGGGTTTTAGGGTTTAGGAGGGTTTAGGGTTTAGGGCAAGTTTAGGGTGTTTGGGGTGGAGTATAAAGGAGTTGGGGTTTAGGGTTTAGGGCAAGTTTAGGGTTTAGGGCAAGTTTAGGGTTTAAAGGACGAGACTAATGAGCAAAATTCTACTGTAGCATACCGGAAAACCCAATTTTGTTCGTGAAGGCCCTTGTATTAGGTTTTTGCTAGGCGTGAGGTACGGTCGAGGGTTTGGTATTCGGGATTTGCCTGAGCCCTAGGAAACCTTTCGGGTTTCCTTGTCATGCTTTCTTATATGTTTCCTGAAACAAAGTAGGTCAGGTTTTGGGATATTTAAAGGATCGTGATCTAGACGTAGGTGGGAGTGTGGTCTGCGAAATCCCAACACTCCAAGTAAACACTTATGTGTGCCTATTTCGAAATCTAAAGTCTGCAAACAGTGGTGGTATAGGTTTCGGCCTATCTGGAGTAAGAATACCGTTCGTTAGATGTCCGTGACTGTTTTCACAACTGTATGGTCGTGCCGATGGAGGCGTGATCGTTGATGGGCACGGTGAGGATGAGGACGATGAGGATGACGAGGGTCATCATGCTCCTGGTTACATCGAGGGTTCTTGCAATCATGGCCAATGACGTAAGCAAGCAAAAAGGCAGTTTCGGAAAATGAGGGACCCTAGTGCGAACCGCTCTAAAAGTTGGATATCCGCAAGAATTCCGGGCAAATAATTGTAGTCTCTCCAGGATTCTAGCAAGCTAATATAGAAGCCTAACTACCTACCACTACTATTTTGGGGGTTCCTCATTATGCTTAAAGTAGAACATGCTCCAAAACCCTCTATTCGAATTACTGTATTAAGGCCCATATTCGCCATCTAGCCAAACCATGAACCCTGAAGCTCTGAATGTACCCCCAAACCCTACGTACCCATCGATGCGCACTTGCAGGTTCATGGGCAGTTATAAGTGACTATAAGTGGGGCTATAAGTAGGATAGATCTGGTATTTAACCTGTACTAGAGGACTTCTACCCCTACATAAATTTCCCCATGAGCCTCCAGGTAGAGGCTGTTCTGCAGTACAGGTCCTGATAAAACTTCCCCAAGTATAGATCCCCAAACCCCCAAAGCACCCGCTGCCCAGGTGCCAGAAGTGCCCTCCCGGCCACGCTTGGAAGGGACCTGCTGCCAATACAGGTAATAGCACATTGTGCCGGGAATTCAATCATGAATTCTTTGTTCCGGTCATCTTGGCAATCTTGCCAGCTTGGTCATCTTGCTCGGCCACTGGTTTTTGGTTATGTTGGTCATCTGGGGCGGGGGCAAGATGACCATGTCATCTTGCAATCTTGTTCATCCTGCCCCACTTTCCCCACTAGTCCGAGATGACCAAGGTGACATGGTTAGATTGACCCCCGGCCTTCAACTCAAGTGGGACATGATGACCAAGATATCAGGTCATCTTGCGCAAATAATTGTTCCAAACCCCCGGCATACTGAGATAGTTTTATAAACGTAAAAGTAAGAGCAGTAGTAGGCATAGTAATAGTAATAGTACTAGCATCTGTAATAGTAATGGTACTGCAATAGCAGCAGCAACAGGAACAGTAACAGGGGTTCTGAGGCATGGCGTGGTTCGGAGCAAAATCCTCAATCAGGGCAAAGCAGCGGCTCTGGATGGGGTTCTCAGAGCTGGCAGAATCAAGGAGGCCAACAGAGCTGCTGCCATCGACAGCTTCCGAAGGACCAGGGCGGGAAGCAGCATGGGAACTCTCGACAGCCTCGGGAGCAGCACTATCAGCAGCGGCAGCAGCGGTTCCATCTTCGGAAGGACCAGGGCCGGAAGCAGGAACCGCTGTCGTGGCATCCGCATCTCCGTCTCCTGCAGCTGCAGTCTCATTCCAGGACCAGGTCGAGCCGCCACCTCCGCGGCCGCGGCCGCCTCCACGGCCGCCTCCATGGCCGCCTCCACGGCCGCTGCCGCGACCCCACCGGGACCACTAGTACTAGTACGAGTACTCGTACTAGTACGAGTACTCGTACTAGCACTAGCACTAATACTAACGGTAGTAGTAACAGTAATAGTAATCGTACTAGTAGTAGATAGCAGTAGTAGTAGCAGTACTCGTAGCAGTCAACTCTAAACACCAAACCCTAAACCCTAAACTCTAGCATTTTTTTTGCAGAGGGAACCTGAAACACCAAGCAAGACCCACACGACCTCCCCAGGCCTGAAGCCCGTCAGGGTTTACACGGTTTATAGGGCTTTTTGGGTTCATAGGGTTTAGGGATTACAGGGCTTATCGGGCTTATAGGGTTTATAGGGCCTATAGGGCTCGTAGGGTTTAGGGTTTATAGGGCCTATAGGATTTATCGGGCTTATAGGGTTTATAGGGTTTATAGGTTGAGAGGGTTTATCGGGCTTATAGGGCTTATAGTGTTTATCGGGTTTCTAGGGCTTATAGGGTTTATAGGGCTTATGGGGTTTATAGGGTTTAGGGTATATAGGGTTCACAGGGTTTTGGGTTTAGGATGTACAGAGTTTAGGGTTTCTGGGGTGTATAGGGTTTTTAGGGGTTTTTGAGGTTTTGGGTTTTTAGGGCTTGTAGGCTTTTTAGGGACTAGGGCTTATAGGGTTTATAGGTTTAGGGTTATAGGGCTCATAGGGTTTCGGGTTTACTGAACCCTAAACTCTTGGCCAGGTTGGCCGTGTGTGAGGACCTCGTCGTTCCTGTCGGCACAGAGCTGATGCCTCAGCCCGGCGAGGAAGACGCGGGCGGTTCTCTAAATTAGGGTCCCCCTTTAGGGCTACTTTTATATAAGGGTGCCCTACTATATTGAGGGATCTAAAGAAGGGACCCTAATTTTGAGAACTACCCATGCGGGGCTCATGTTTCAGGTGTGTTGATTTTCTCCTAAACCCCAAAAAACCCTAAACCTTAAACCCTAATCTCTAAACCCTAAAACTTTCTCCTAAACACTAAGCTCTAGAACCTAAACCTTAAACCCTAAACCGTTAATAAACCCTACGTTGGGAACCCTTCAAGGAGCTCGTCAAAGGAGCCATTCAGAAAATCGGGGCCCTTATATAAGGGCTCTTTTGGTGGATTTTTTAGGGTTCAGAGAAAAGTGTCCTCTTCAAAGTCGAGCCTGCGATATCGAAGCACCCGGGTTGGGGTCTTCTGGGCTTCAAGGTATAGGGCCTTTATAGGGTTTAGGATTTAAAGACAGAGATGGGGGGCCCTAGAGTTGAGGGGTGTTGAATTTGTAGGGAGTAGGGTTTCGGGGCTTAGGGCTGTGGGTTTTTTTTTGTGATTCTTATAGACCCTAAGCCCCTTTTTACGGGTTTTTTGTTATTCTTATAAACCCTAAACCCATGCATGGGATTCTGGAGTGCGATTGCCTTGGCTCTCTTCGGGTTGGATGTGCGGACTAAACCGCCGGGAATCTTTCTTGCTTTTGCTGGGGAGGTTAGAAGCTTCACTTCGGGGTTGAAAAGTGAGCCGAGTTATGGGCAGGGTTTAGGGCCCTAGTTAAAACCTAGTCCTTAAGCCCTAACTTCAGATTGTTGGCTTCCAGAGAGTCCCAAGACCCCGATGGTGCACGGGGACAACGGAAACGGCGTGATTGTGAACAGCTTCCATGTTCACGGTAAAGGCTTCGAAGCCCTACGAGTTGGCTGCTCATCAAAGAAGCTTCCGAACATGGTTGATGCATGATCATACGTGCATCATGAGCAAAGCTAGCTATTGTGAGCACAGACGTCTTCAGATTCGTGTCCAAAAGACCACACTTTCAACCGTTCAGTCAGACTTAAGCCCCATCCGTAAGGGTCCATGTGCCCAATTAGTATATACTTTGACCCCAAAGTACCTATATATAGAGACGGCTTTAAGGCCAAGGTATATACTAGTTGGGTACATGGACCCTGAGGGTATCAGGCCTAAAGCTTTATCCCAAGCTCAGAACTGCGATTCCTGCACCATGAAGCCCTGAACTCTACCCTCTTAAACCCTGAGAGCCGGAAATGCATGAAATGCCAGGCTCCCGGAAGGCTTCTCTAAAGTCCGCAACCCTATACATATGGAAGACTCACGACTGACCCATATTTATATCTGAGGGTTCGTTGTTAAAGAACTGCAGTATCATTCAACATAGCAGTTAGGAAACCTATGATGAAAGCCCGCAGATTACCCTTTGGAAATCTGAGGCCTCCCACCCCTACATGCTTAGGCCCCCAAAAAAACCGAGATGCCAACAGCCTCGGGAATCGATGAGGTGCGTGCTGTTTCTGCCGAACCTAGCTGATGCCACGGGCCAAGAGGCCCGCTTATGGTATAGGGATCAAGGGTCTCAGGTTTAGGGGGTGAGTGGGTTTGGGTTTTGGGGTGTTGGGTGTGGGGCTTTACGGTTCGAGGATGATGCAGGTTTTTGTGATGGCCGCTCCGATGGTAGGAATCAGGTGCAAGCTTCTAGGCTCTGGAGTTAGGCTAAAATACAGTGGGCTTCGGATGCTGTCATTGATATGGCTCGCCCGATTGAAACCGTTCTGCCCAAGAAGAATCTTTAGACCTCTGTAGCCCCCCGACGTGGCGCAGGTATCCGTGGATGATCACCGGGGCGTCAGCGTCTTCAAGGCATGCTTCGAACTTCAGGATTGAAGCTGCCCAGAGAGTCCAACTTACGGCTTGTTCCCAGGTAGTATTAGGGAGACCGCTTAAAGGGGCCCCTTCTTCACCCTACTTCTGGCTCTCTTAAACGGGACCTTATTGAGAGGGTCTATAGATCCCCCAAGGGTCCCCCTAATCCTAACTCCTACTTATTCCTTAACCCTTAGGGGTTTATAGGGTTTCGGGTTTAGGGTTTAGGGTTGTGTGATCCAAGGCACATTCCTTGATGACCGCACGTTGGGCTCTCTGGTGCCAGGCATTGGTCCGAATGAATTAGTCTTAGGGGCTGGGTAGGTAACCTTTAACCTTTTGGGGCCTATATAAACCTACTATAATTCAAAAGGTTAACCTTTTTTGGTCTAAGGTACTCGGCCCCTAAGTAGTGAGGTAGTTAATTGGGGGGTGTTTTCTCTCCTGAGACTACGTAAGCCCGAAACCTTAACTCCCATACTGCCTATACTGCCTACACTAGTATAGATCCTCAACCCCAAACCCTAAACCCCAAATCCTAAACCCCCGACCCTAAACAACCCTGATGAAGTACAGGTTCAAGCAGCCAACCCGTTGGCTGCAAGGCTCCAAAAGCGAAGAGGAAGGAACCAAATTACTGGGTTTGTGTTTAATTAGGGTTTTAGTCTCCCAAACTTCTGCCGCGGAAAAGGTCGGAATTGGATGCTACAGTTGGAACTAACGCTACGGAATATAATGATATACTATAGGCTATAGGGGCTTTACCTATGCTATTTGGGGGATTCCCGATTATAATATAATTGTGGTATAATATGCCCCAAAACCCTATTCTATTTATTAAGGCCCCTACTTTACCCCTCGAAATCCTCCTCATTATGCTTAGTGTTTGGAAAGCCTTCTGATTCTGTGAGGCTCGCTTTGCCAAGACGCCGAAGCAGGTGCTTGGGGGTGGAGCTCATTTCCTACGCACGAAGTGTGGCCCTAGTGTTTAGGGTTTGGGGTGGTGTATATTCTGGTCTCCTGTCTCGGAATTTTGAGTTCAAGGTATAAGGCTGTATACGGCCTAGGAGGTTCGGGTCTACAGCGCTTAATAAAGGGTCGAAGAGTCCATGATGTGGGCGTTGAAGGTTTTGGGTTTGGGTGTTGGCCCACATGGTGGCTGTTGGACTGCCCCAAGGGTCCAAAGGACCTAATAATCATGCACTTGGGTTACGGGATAGTAGTTTTGTAGGTTAGTATTCAGAAGAGTATATGATTATTCGGTACTTGGACCCGTAGGGCTGGGGCTCATGTGCCAGGAGTCGGATAAATATAGGGGCCTTAATAATTAGGATAGGGTTTGGGGGTATATTATACTATAACTTTAATAAGGAACCCCACAAAACCCTATTCTAATTACTTAGGTCCCTATATTACTGATCTTTCCCGGGAGGGTCTGGCTTGGGAGGTCTTCTTCTGCCAGATAAGATCCCAAAGGGTCCTAGGTACTGGTATAGGGTCTAGGGTTTAGGGTTTAGGGTTAGGGTTTAGGGGGATACTTTCCCCGGGAGGCGACCGAGGCAAGGTCCTCACTGCCAGTTTCCAGGTTGCTGCGCAGGAGCTGCGCCACTGGTAGGGCAGAGGAGAAGCAGAACGATGATGTCTCCTTCTGCCGAACCAGCACTGGATACATGTGGTGGTTACCATCAGCTCCGTCATCCGTCAAATTATACGCAAGCAGGATCTGTGAACTCAGCATTCACACTGGAACTCGCCGATTGGGGTTTGTAGGCATCTACCAGGATGCTCATCGGTAGTGTTTCAGGCTCCATGTCATAAGGCTTCCATGAAGGTTCTTTGACGGTTCTACAGAGCTTCCAGTTGCCTAAGTTTCCCATAGGGGCTTTATGACCGTTCAAATTTCTCTATCGGGAGGATAACCATCCCCCCGCCCCCAAAATATATTCAAAGCTTCCAAGCACCCAAATTGTAGGCTTCAGGTACCAAGCCTCTCACAATACTGTGTTTGAAGTACCCTAAACTTAACCCTAGACCCCTAAACCCTAACTCCTAAACCCTAAACTTAACCCTGAACCCCTACACCCTAAATCCTCAGCCTTGAAGACCCAAAATGTTGGGTATTTGGAGAACCCAGGTCCCAGTGAAACACCTACTTGGAGTTTCATGGGTAGTTATAAGTGGGGTTATAAGTAGGGTAACTATCCATATTAGGAGACTTATAACCCTACTTATAACTACCCATGAACCTCCAAGTATGTCCGATCAACATGGCCAACTTCTTCCCAGCATTCAGCTTTAATGCGGGGCCTGAGTTCCTGAGCAGCACTCTTTGCTGTTCCCTTGTGTCTGTTAATCTGTGGGCATTTAAGATGGCTTCGGGATTAGGGTTTGGGGCTTCAGGGCTTGAGGTTTAAGGTTTAGGGTTGAAATAAAGGTCAAGGGTTCAACGTTGGGATTTTGGGGCTTTTTGGGGTTTAGAGCAGTGCTCAGGGCCTATAGTACTATAGGGTTTAGGGCCAAGGGACATACTTAGAGGTTGATGGGTAGTTATACGTAGGGTTATAAGTCCTCTAATATGGGTTATAACTATAGTTACCCTACCTATAACCCCACTTATATCTACCCATGAACCTCCAAGTATGAGCCAAAGAACTATCATCCCCCAGTCCCTAAAGGGACCCCGTGCCAGGAATACTACTGTAAGCTTCTTCAAGAACCCCTTTACTGGGAACCCTGCAAAAAGCCTGATAGACCCCTTAAGCCTAAGTTTAGTAGGGCTCAGTGCCATTTAAACCTTAAGCCCTAAACCTAAAACCCTAAACCCTAAACAGCCCAAAGTCGTTTACATTTCTTTATCTTTTGTAGCCCATTAAAGCATCTTTGAAGAACCCTAAACTGGAAGCCCTTTCCATGCCCTGCAAAAAAAACATTGGAGTCTTCGGAGAAACCCTCTATACCTAAAACCCTAAACCCCTAAACCCACCCCTAACCCCTAAACCCTAAACCCTGAACCCTAAACCCCCCTCTATACAAGCCGTCAGGATAGTGTGCGCCTCTCCTTGTTGAGCCCGGCGCTCGCGTTGTAGGATTCTGGCGGCTTTTGCATGAAGGTTCGTTGGATTTGTGTGTGGTTCTTATAATAAGATTTGGGGTTCAGGGGTTCGGGGTTAGGGTCTAGGGTTCAGGGGCCCTAAAACCCTAAACTCTAAACCATGGAGGGTGTAAGTCTGAGGGTTTGGGTCTAGGCTTCGGCTTCGGGGCGTTATCGATCGGGCTTAGGGTTTAGGGATGAGGTGGATTAGGGTTTAGGGTTTAGGTCTTGGGGTTTTGGGTTTTGGGGAGTTGATTTTAAATCGTTTAGGGTTTAGGGTTTTTTTTGTCTTCCCCTTGTGCCAGAATGGCCCAGGAGGCTTGCATCATTATCGAAGTGGCGCCCAAAGGCCTTACAGCACGGTTTAGGGTATAGGGTTTAGGGTTTCGGGTTTCCGGGTCTTCGAAGCTGTGTGTGGCTTGGGGCTTTAAGGTTTCTCGGTGTGAGCTACGTGTGTGTCGCTGCTTTCGTTCCCTAAGGCTCCAAGTAGTCCTTATTTATGCTTTAGGGTACCCGTAGAAACCCCCAAAGTCCTTAAAATAATGAATACTTGGACCCTGAGGGGATGCAGTTTACGGCGATTTCCAGAAGTACCATGCTCCGATCCGAATCCACTTGGAGGTTCATCGGTAGTTATAAGTAGGGTTATAAGTGCCCTAATATGGATAGTTACCCTACTGATAACCCCACTTATAACTACCCATGAACCTCCAAGCATAACTGATCACTCCCACAGAGACACAGCATGAGCAACGACTCAATTGAGAGGGAGGCTCGCCGGGAAGCCAAGGGTTCAGGGTTTAGGGTTTAGGGGTGTTGGGGTTTAGGGGTTTAGGGGTTTAGGGGTTTTGGGGTTTAGGGTTTACGGCTTTATTCTTCCCGACGTCTGCCTCCTACCTTCTTGACGACGACGCTCTCCATAACTTGGCTGATAAATCGGCC